>PNEQ01023809.1:43648-58173 GCA_003012365.1 Medauroidea extradentata | reverse complement strand
CTTCACACGATTACCGTTGAAATGTACGGCAGATGCCACTCCATAGACTAATACCTCCATGGCTTCACACGATTACCGTTGAAATGTACGGCAGATGCCACTCCATAGACTAATACCTCCATGGCTTCACACGATTACCGTTGAAATGTACGGCAGATGCCACTCCATAGACTAATACCTCCATGATACTGCGCACGCAAACAATTGAAGTTAGTGTCTTTGTGCGCTTGTCGTACGAACCATTATACACGTGGTAGCTGTAGCTCATAAACATTGTTTCCGCCATAAGATACAATGCGTTTTACAGGAATTTTGAAGAGCGATAGAGTAGAAATGATTTATCGAACGACAAATATGCCGTGTTTAACTTAGTCTACATTTCTTGGCTTTAATAATATGATTGCGTTTTGAAACATATTTCTGTGAGTACAGACATCGCCTACTGTTTGTGCATGGAAACAATAGTCGAGATAACATTGTTTAATACATTTATACTAGTTTCTGCCATTTATTTATTAAACATTTTGTGTGCAAATGTGTTCGTTTATTGTTATTATCAAGCAGTTGCATATCGTCAGTGACGTACATATGCGTAAATAAACAATACATAGGGCAGTATTTTCAAGTTAGTTCGCTAGGTTTATTTACATAAACGATTGTTTTACCACATAATTTACGCTATGTTAATATAATACATAGCCTTTATACTCATGACATGTAACAGTAGCAGATTTCTTTCCATTATCTGATCTCTCTGTACACACGAATACAACGCACGTGACCGTTTTCATTCAAACTGTTCATCGGTACCAATATCATAAAAGGTACTTACGAAAAAAAAATTACTCGATCTAAATTTTGGAGTAGATATTTCTAGTACGCAAATGTAATGCCGTATACGTATATTGTACTAGTATAGAAGGATATTCTGCACTGTTATAACCAGGTCTTATAATACCGGTCGTTCTGCGACAGATTTGCAGCACATACTTATATTCAAATTTATGTGCGGTCGAAAAAAACTGTTATAAACATCTGACAAGTGGATAGATCGAATCACGTGACCAATACTACCAAGTAGGCTATACTTACTCCGTTTTCGTAACCGCCATTTGAGAGTTGTTTGAGTTGGGCTACAATAAGGCACTGTTCTCACAAAAATGGCTTAAAACGTAGACTTGAAGGAAATCCCAACATGTCATCTCCTGTATACTCTTACCGCCATCCATCAAAACATAGAGGTAGGAGTAGACAGAAGATGGCATGTTGGGATTTCCTTGAAGTCGACGTATATATGCCAGTTTTTCGCGAACAATACGTTATTGTTGACCAACACACAGCTACGAGTAGATCGAGTAAGGTTTTCGTAAGTGCCTTATATGGTATCGATACTGTAGAATGAACAGATTTGAATGAAAACGGTTACGTGCGTTGGATTCGGGTGTGAAGAGAGAACAGGTACGTGAAATACATCTGCTACTGTTACATTTCATGAGTAAAAAGGCCATGTTGTACATTAGCATAGTGTAAATTATGTGTTTATGTAGATAAACCTAGCGAACATGAAAAAACAGCCACATATATCGTTTATTTACGCATATATACGTCACTGATGATGTGCAACCTTGCTAATAGCAATAAAACAAACAAATTCGCACACAAAATGTTAAATTCATAGGCGTGCGCAAGGGAGGTGCCACAGGTGCCTTAGCACCACCATTAGGGTTTAACTTTTTTTTTACAACATAAATAATACAGAATATCAATCGAACCAACTATACATACACGGAGTCGGAAACAAGCCAGTTGCAATTACTTGTTTATTATTTGTTGTATATATAATTTAGTGTCTACAGTGCATTCCTACATGGGAAATTAAGGGGCCCGTTTTGCCGTCTACATGCAGTGTATTTGTTCAAGTGAGGTCGATAAAGCAGGTGCCACGACCCTACTTTTCTTATGGGTTTAAAGTGTGGTGATCCTATTATTTTATTGATGGAAACATTTTATCAAAGCCCAATGCAGGGTTAGTATATTTTGCAAGATGGCGGCGTGCTGAATAAGCCAGTTTTAGCTGATTTGAAGGCTTTTAAAATACTGTTATTAAACGTGCGTTGTCTTGAAAGTACTTAACGGCAGTTGTTTGAAAATTGCGTTCCTCTTTTAGATAAACACTTTGGATGCACATTTGCTGATTTTGTGTGCTTATAGGCCTTCTCCACTACAGTGCAATTTGGGCGCTGGTAGGCGAGCCCCTTAATCATAATATATAATGATTAAAGTTGAAACTACCTGTGCGTACCCTTTCAGCTGCTGTTGCTGGTCCCAGTACGGAGATTGTTTGCAAAGATGATAAAACGAATAAAGAACCTGTGAAAATACCAGCTGTGCTTGATGATCCTTGTCAAGACCTACCAAAGAACAGACTAGAGAAATTGGCTAGAATTTCTCGTGGACCACATCATTCTTGTCTTTCAACCTACCCTGTAAAATCTGTTGGAAAGGGGAGAAATTCTAGGAATAGATCGTTCAAATTTACATGGTTTGAAGATTACAAATGGCTTGAGTACAGCGTTGTGAAAGATGCTGCTTATTGTTTTGCATGCCGTTGTTTCGCTCTTAATGACAGTTCAGCAACTGGGTCAATTGAAAATGCATTCACAACAACAGGGTTTTCTTTATGGCATAAAGATCACGAAATGTTCAAAACACATGAAAAGAGTAGATGTCATGTATCAAGTATGGTTGGCTGGGAAAATTTTAATGCAAGCAAACCAGTTGATGTAATGTTGGATGATGCTAAGGAAGCTGAATTAAAAGAAAAAGAGAAAAAAAAACGCCTGGAAATTCATAAGTACATGTCACGGCTTATTGATACTATCCGTTTATTGGCAAAAGGTGGAAAAGCCCTTAGAGGGCATGACGAGAGCGAGGAGAGTGACGAGAAAGGTCTTTTTCTGGAAATCGTTAGTCTTCTGCAAAAATACGATCCTATGTTTAAGAGTTACATAGAAAATACTCCTAAGAACTGTGTTTATCTCAGCAACCGTATCGAAAATGATATATTAGCGTCCCTTAGCACAGTTATACTAAGAACTATAAGTGATGAAATTAAGGGCCAACCATTTGCAGTTATTGCCGACGAAACATCTGATGTGAGCCATCTCGAGCAACTGGCAGTCGTGTTTCGCTACATACCTAACGGAGATAAATATCCTGTCGAGAGATTGGTGTCCTTACAGCGATTGAAGTCAACTGATGCGGAAAACATATTTAAAGCAATAAACTGTGTACTGACTGAAGTAGGTGTTCTGTGGAAAGATGTAGTTTGTGTGTGTTTTGATGGGGCGTCGGCAATGGCAGGTGAATTTACCGGCGTACAGGCAAGATGCAAAGAGGTCAATTCATCGATAATGTATGTGCATTGTTATGCACATTGTCTGAACCTTGCCTTGGTAAGCGCCTGCACTAGTCACAAGGAAAATCCAATCATATTTGATTTCTTTGGAATAGTCCAGATAATTTTCAGCTACATTGAAGGTAATCCTAAGAGGCATGCTATTTATGAGGATATTATAAAAGGAACTACTATCAAAATCAAGACTCTAAAATCCCTTTCAGATACTCGTTGGGCGTGCCGTTCAGAAGCTGTCATGCTCACTTGGTTGACATTGTAAAAGCCATTTAAGAGTGTACAGAGTCTACTTCCGACTCAAAACTTCGGGCTAAAGGTAAATGCATTTTGCTACAAGTGCAATCTTTCAACTTCATCGCGTCTTTGCAACTCATGCATTCAATCCATCAGCTTGTGGTAAAAGTGAGCAAAGCCCTGCAAAATCCTAAAATAGACCTTTGTCAAGCAGTTGAAGATGTTGAAAGCCTGGCCCTTGCTTTGACAGAAATTAGAAACAACGAAGGATAATTTGAGGAAATTTTTACCATAACTGAGGAAATGTGTAACTTACTGGATGTTCAAATCCCTACAGTTCGAAAAAGAAAAGTCTCAGTCGTCTTAGAAGACATTGGTAGTTCGTGCTCGTCTACTGCCTTCTACGCAGAAACTAAAAATGATGAGTTGAAGCTGTTTACGTTTCATCCTGTTTTGGACAGTCTAGTTCAAGGTATCAACTCTAGGTTTGGACAAGAAACAAATAAAGTGACCTCTGCCACAGGAAAACTAATGGGGTTAAATTTGGGTCCTTACAAGTGTGAAAGTAGTGACTTTGAAGTTCTCTCAAACAGTTCAGAGTGAATGCTACGGAACTAGAAGCAGAAGTGAAGCTTTTGAAGACGAAGAGAGATATGAATACCGACTTTCCACCTAAAACTGTTCCTGACTGGATTGATTGGCTGTCAAAGTTTCAGCGAAGTTCTACCTACAAAAGTTTCGGTGCAGTAATGAATACGTTTGCAACAATGCCTGTGACTAGTTGTACAAGCGAAATAACTTTTTCAAAGCTTACTATCATAAAATCAAAGCTTAGGTCTACAATGCGCCAGGAACGCTTGCAAAACCTGATGATTCCATTTGAGGAGCAAAAACTGGCTGCTTGTACAAACACAAATGCTATCATTGACGAATTTAAAAACATTGTTCCCTTTCGTCGGCGAATGGCCCTTTAGTAATACAGAGTATTATGTTCATCAGATTTCCCTAAGGTTTTTTATTTTTATTTCTGGACTTATAAACATGTTTTGAAAATAATTTTTGAAAAATATTATACCTAAACATATACTACTACTTAAAATACATTATACTATTTGGATAGGCTTACTCGATGACTTATATCCAGTCGCAGATAAAACATTATTGTTGTATTTCAACAATTAAAACTTTTGCCCAATAATTTGTGTATTTGTATTATTTTGTATTTGACATATTTGAGGTATGTTTCAAAACCTCCCTTGATTTGTTGATTTTAGAACTTAACATTTAAGAATGTGATAGCATTTATTTGGCGTCTTCAGCTAACATGTAAGTAGGCCTACGGTTTTTCAAAGCCACCAGTATCGATTCCGTGCAAACAATTTGTGAAATTTACTTTATGGCTCAGCCAAAACTTAAAAATGTAAATAGTTTAGTAGTTTTTATGGGGATTATAACGTTCAAAGCCATAATTTGTCATAAAAAATGTTAAAAATTTTGCATCTGTGTATTTAATGTTTTGGTTCGGAAACACCTTAAATAGCACCATTTTGCGCTTACAAATCCAAACATTTCCGGGGGAGGACCCCGGACCTCCCGCTTTAGGCTCGGGATCCGTGAATCGTCGATGTTTGGTATGAACTGTTAATCTGGCACCACCATTACTGAAGTTCTGTGCACACCTATGTATAGCAGAAACCAGCAAAAATGTTAGTTTGACAATGGTGTTCATGCACAAACAGTTGGCGATGTCGGTACTCACAGAAATGTGTTTCAAAACGCAACCATAGCGTTGAGTTTTAATATTATTTTAAAATTTTGCTCCCCAAACAACGTAGACTGTGATAAACACGACACATCTGCTATTCGATAAATAATTTTAACTCAATTCGTTTTCAAACTTTGAGTAAAATACATTGGCTCTTACGGCGGAAACAATGTTATGGTCTACAGTGACCACGTGTATAAATGTTCAAGTAACAAGGGCACAAATACACCGACTTCACGTATTTGCCTGGGCAGTATACGGCATGGCCACCATGCAGCACCGAGGTTTCTGTGACGTCAGTTCGACAAAAATGGCCGCCACGACGCGAATAGATATTATATTAATTTTATTGGAGTAGGAATCTAATTTTGCGCCCAAATGGTGAAGGGAAGATAAGGCAATTGGGATTTACGCCTCTTCGACAGTGAGTTCGTTATATACGGTGACACACACCCAATGACAGGAGCTTGGAGAGGAGTCGGCCATGGCCTTTGATAAGGAAACATCCCCGCATTCGCCGGGAAAACAGTAATCAGAATGACTGTAGCCAGGGATCGAACCCAGGACATCCCGAATGCAAGTATAACCTCGTTCGGTCCCCCAAATAGTAAAAACGAAGAGCTAATAATGTATTGCGTTTTTTATTTTAAGATAAATTTTTATTTTTTATCATAAACAAATCATAACCTTTTTAAGCAAACGTGTAATTGTGCCTTTATTTCCACTTCGGAAAGCTTTTTTTTTATAAAGTAGCCTATGTGTCGATCGGCAGCAAAACTAAAGTTGCACCCTTTGTTTCGCTTCTGTCACTCTAACCATGCTAACGTGAGGCGTGATGCACGCGTGCTGTGCCGTCCTAATAGCTTCCGTACTTCTAGGCCTCGAGCGTGCTAGACACGTCCACGCGTTCAGCCACCTTAAGGCAGATATAGGTCCCGTCATCTTAGAATTCTTAATTTTCCGCTTCAAGTTCCGTACAAAGAGATTTATCAAAGTTCTCCGCCTGACAAGACACAGATATTACTTTCTTAAGATTTATCAAATTGTTACATATTCACTACGTTTCTTAATTTTTGACTAGTACCCTTCCGGAATAAGCAAGGCAATTTTTTTATGCCGATAGTCACAAATGTAGTGTACGCACTTGTAGCCAAGCAATACCAAATTTATACTATATATATATATATATATATATATATATATATATATATATATATATATATATATATATATATATATATAGAGAGAGAGAGAGAGAGAGAGAGCTATGCCATGTGCCTTGCCAATGTCGTAACACAATATAAAATGAACAGGCGAAATTAAAAAACAGGAGTTCCATTTTTCCAAAATATCAGATACTGATCCCCCTTAAGAGAAAATATTTTCAGTCAATTTGCACTGGAAAAATACAAGGTCAAGGGGTAAAAAACTCGAGCAAGATTACGACCAGCTACGTGTGCGAAATTAACGCCACGATGCCTTCTGTTTTGGGAAATTACAGTCAATAAAGTTGTTAAACTCTGGATATCCTGGGAATAATAATAATAACAAAATAATGACTGCGAAATACGTACCCGAGTGGTTGTAAAAAGAAAGGTAGGGAAAGTTGGTCCCCTTGTTTGGAGCCGTAATGACGGTTGTCAGTACTGGTTTTAACATCAAGACAAGCCTGTTTTATGCGCCCCTGCAGTACACGTAAATAATAATATTGTCTCACCCGCCTGCACGTTCGTGTTCTGCGAAAGGTTGTGGGCTCTCCAAAGAGTATGAAAGTAGTAGATGAGACTACCATGCTGTTGGCTTGTTTGAGCGGCGCGCGCATTGTTCTGCGCATACGCGAGTTGCGGAGTAATACCAGTGTCATTTCTTTGGCATTGTCATTTTTTTTACATAACAAGACCTTTGAATTAGAACACAGCTTTTCCTAATATTTTTAACTACTCTAAACTAATCTAAATTAACTTAAATTAATCTAAATTAATTGTCTCAGAGGTCGTGAAAAAAAAAAAAAAAAGAGGAAAATATACATACGCGGAACAATGCGCAGAGACGAATGAACGAAAATGAACAGCTACTAGTGAGACTCTGTTAGCAGAATATACAACCGCTTTATTTGTTATAGGCCTCGCGTATCACTGTACACCGTTGTACGTTATCCATAGAGTCGGCAGTGAAACGATCAGAAAATCTAGACTTCACTGTTAACCGCCTTAGACGAATTGTATCAATCGCGACTTCGAGAATGGAGAGCTCATTGTTGTCTTTGTCGTGATCAGGCTTTCGTATCTCGATTAAGGAAAAATCTCGAAGGGAGAATATTAGAAAATTGTATTGTATTTTCAGTTTTTGAGCTATAACAGTTATTCAAACGGTTTTATCAAAATTTTCTCTTCGACAAGACAAGATATATTCTTGGTAAACTGCTTGACATAAATAACAATGAAATCTTTCATTAATTTGTCATGTAGAATCATTGCAAGATAATTACAAATTAACTTTCACGAATCCTTTTACAGTAATGACAAATTAATCAAATATTCCATTAATATTTATGTCGAGCAGTTTACCAAGAATATATCCTATGTTTTGGCGAAGATAAAATTTTGATAAAACAATTTGAATAAATATTATGACTCAAAAATTGAAACTTCAAGAAAATTGTCTAAACACTCCCCCTTAACCGTAGATTATCGAAGTTCCCCTCCTCCGACTGAAAACTTACGCAACGAAAAATTAATGTTACCATGAAATCATATTATGCATCTATAATAACGCATGCCATTAACATTTATTTAGTACTTTTAAGAGGGCGTGGTACATAATTCAACGCTAAAAGCATTAATCTAAAACTGTAGGTTTCATGAAGCCAATTTACGAAAATTAAACAATAGCAATCTTAGACAATAATTTTAGCCAACGTTTTAAACAAAATTGTTTCCAGTGTTACGAACTTCTGAGGCACAATCTCTGACGCCGGAACCTCGTGCATTTAACTGCTGCGCAAGAGATCACGCGTAACGAATTAGTAATTATGGATAAATATTTACTCATAAAGTTGGCAAATACCATATCTAGGATTGTCATAGAGTATTTTATCCATATTGGCTTCGAAAAAAGCGTAGAAAGCAATGGTTAATTTAAGCGTTTATTTGTCTACCACGCATTCTTAATGCGTAGCGAAACGGTAAACCGGAAACTATAGTATAAAAATATAATGACTAAAAATGAAAATTGTTGTAAACTGCTTGTTCGCCTAAGGAGGGGGGGGGGGAAGGAAAGTTGTAGCAGACGTCTCCGGCTCAAATAAATAAGGTTCTCACTGTTTAACACGCAAGTTAGGACTCTCTTATTACATGCTCCCTTATTGCGATACGTGCATGTAAATTGGGAGAAAGTACGCGATAAGCGCTACAGTTTAATACGTGTAAAACGAAATTACTATTTGTAGCACTTTTAAGGTGATCATAGTATTCTATTGAAATTCTCGATGCCAAAATACAACTGTTTTAGAGGCAATTTAGTTAGAGAATAACTGGAAAATAAAATACCAAGACGACGTAAACCAAAAATTTGATCGAATTCGTATAATGCATGAAAATGAACGGTAACCTGTTCAAAATGCCGATGTGCTACAGCGAACCAGTTGTCGTATTCCGAAACATTTAAGTATTGTAAAGTGGAAGTTGTGAATGAACTAATTGCCAAAATAGACAAAATTGGTTTTATTACTTAGAAATATTCTATTTGTCACTGCCAATGTATTGCTACATAATTTAAGGTTCAATAACTTCCCCAATAACGTGTATTACATATGTGTATTACATATTCGAAAAACAATAAAAATACTCAAGTGTTAGTCACACATCGGTAGGAATGTACCACCCCTTTTTTGCTCTGCATGTAGGGAATGTTTATACTTAAACAATAGCTATGCAACATCTTAAAATCAACACAGAAAAAAACTGTTTTGTAGTGGCTACAAAATATTTTGTCAATTTAGTCCCTACCAAACATTACTGTGGTGAACACCAAATATTTTGCAGTGTTCAATAAGTTGTTTGTTGGTGATAACAAAATAATTAACATTCCAACAAAATGTTTTGTGGCCACTGCAAAATGTTTGGTGTTCGCCACAAAATAATATGGTAGGGTCTAAATTGACAAAATATTTTGTTGCCACTACAAAACTGTTTTTTTTCTGTGAACGTTAAGTAAAAACATAAATCACAGAATCTTTCGTAAATACCCAGTAGATTTTATTAATTTCAGTTAAAAACCTTATAAACGTCGATTTGTAAGGGCGGATATCTCCAATACGAGAATTACTGTACGACATTGTTCGTATAGGCCTGTCATATTTTCTACCTCATTTTGGAAAGAGAATCACCGAATGGCATTCGTACCTGTTGAGAAGGTAACGTGAACTTACTGAAGTGTGGATAGTGTTGTTTTCAGTGATTGTCCAACTTAACTTGTGCAGTGAGCACACCAAAACACTTGTACGCAGTATTGCCTATGTTCTCCTTGTATTCTATCGCTGCAGCCAAAACTTCACGTGCACTTCGAACTATGTCTGCTTGAAAGGTGCAATACGAGGATCATTTTGTTACAAAGCTCACATTATTAATAAATCATATGATAATGTTCCAATATCCCGACGGTACAAAAGTTTAATCCAATCAGAGGGTAGCTACCCATGTTATTTTAATAACGGTTGAAGGTGTCAACCGCAGCATTTGATGTGGGTATGAAGACCCTTATATCATAAATAAATTTTTATTTGGAGTATTTTATTTTACGTAATTAGATTTTCTATATTCTGCAACAAACAGTTTTAAAAACTCAATATTCAAAAGACTTATGACACCCTAAATATTAAACCTAGGTACTACGTGACTATAAATTTTCTACTTTATTTTTCATAAGGAATCACCTCACTGCGTCTGTACCTGTAGTTCAGGAATATCCTGTGTGTGTGTGTGTGTGTGTGTGTGTGTGTGTGTGTGTGTGTATATATATATATATATATATATATATATATATATATATATATATATATATATATATATATATACATGTATATAGTATATAGACACACATATTACGTACGTATTTTTCAAATTAGATTATTTGATTTATGTCGTTAGAATACCATAAAAAATTAGTAACGTGAGCTTCTCACGAGTGTAACGTATCGTTAAACGTCTGGCAGATATTTGCGTGGTGGGACCACGATTCACGTGGAAGACCCTTCATGACAAGTACTGTAACTATTTTGCATGCATGTATTACGCTAGACATAATTCAAACAAAACAGGCTCATTTATCTTACGTGACTTGTTATTTAAGTTTCAGCGCGTGTTAACTGTATGTAATCGAATCACGTAGGTTGTGTCTTTCGGCAGCACAGAATTCTCATGCAAACATAATTTTTTTTGCATTTAACATTTTTATGTCAAGTTTGGCTTAAATTGCGTAACATGTATTGTAATTTAATACTTCCGTTACATGGGAAAATTACCTCGGAGTTAGTATTATGCAAAAACATAGTTTTTACGTTACACTACCTTACAACATTCTATGAATATAAATGAAAATGTATGGAGAAAGAAGTTTAAGAAGTGTCGCATGTATTTAATTTTCCAACGTACTGAATATAACCGTTTCTTAATGCCAGACATTAGTACAGATGCATTGTTTCAATTTGTCATTATTTAATTGTAACATTTTTTTTTTGTTTCATATATTGGTCTTTGCAGGAATTTCGGCAGTCTTCTGTTAAGGATTTCGTTTCCCTATCCTGGTTACAAATTCCTGACCTGGCCAGGAAGAGAAGAACGGGAACCGTGGTTTCACCTGTTCACAATAATGAATAGCACAGCATTACGAATCACGTAGGTGAAAATTAAAAACTGGTAGCTCCAGAGCCGCTGGAATTCGCGACGACGATGTTTATGAATGGCTCGGGGAAGTTGTGGTTTCGGAGGGAGGGGTTACAAAACTACGCAAATGGCACAGCGGTAATGAAACATAAATCTTCGCCGGGCCGAGCCGACGGCAGAAGAACGGGGAAAACAAGAATTGCGTTCCGTCGAGGCGGGCGAGCGGCCGATAAGCAATTTGAATTTCCAACCGTTGGAGAAAATTAGAAGGGGAAAAAATATATGTGGCAGATATAAATGCCCGCGAGATTGACGCTGATCACACAATTACGCTGGTCGGCCGCACCTCGAAGGTCTGGAGTTGAAGTAATGTATTCGTAACACGGCAGGTGGGATACTATTGCGAGTAATCAATGTCGACTGTGTTGCCACGTTGTTGCCATTGTGCTGTGTTGCCAAACAGTCACCACGAGCGGTTTTATTTATTCCAATAAGATTGTATTGGTTTATGGGACATTCGCCATTGCACACGTTTTGTTGATCAAACTTGTGTTGAATGACAAGGTACAACATTTTTCGTTGAATGGAACGTGTATTATCTTCTGTCATTTGTTTGTTGTCCACTGTTGTTTTTTTGTCTAGTTCCATCTGGGAATCTTGATTTTTTTTTTTTACATTTGTCTTTTGCGTCTGGGTGTAGTTGAAATCTGACTGATGTTTAGAATTCTTGCTGTTAAATATAAAAAAAACTGTCCGAGCTCCTCTGGGATTGCTTTTTTCTGGTTTTTTTTTTTTACTTTGTCATTCAACAAAAGTTTGATCAACAAAACATGAACAATGGCGTATGTCCACAAACCAGTACAATCTCATTGTAAACCTCCATTGCAACAAACATTTAAAATATTTTTTTTATACTAGTTCGTAAAAAATATCCGGAAACAGACTAAATATAGCTTTTTACTATTCCAACGCAAAATTTGTACCTGCGTCGCATCCGGTTGCGTTGCAGTGCAGTGCAGTCAAATACGCGCACACAGATGTGCAAAGGTTCATGTAATGGGTAGAAGTCATTTTTAAGAGTTAGTTGGACCTGGCGCATGAGATGTGATGTAGCGTGGTACGAAAAGTGTTTTTCACGTATAACTACTAAACGTGTTTTCAATATGTATATCTACGAAAAGAAGACACACTTAAAACTATGTCTCTAGCGTTTTAAAAATACCGCCAGCTTATTAAAAACGTAATTACCCAGCTTCTCAAAAGTGGTAAAAATGACTTTTAGATTGCTGTATCTGGAAAACTACCAACTGTAATTGTAAAACAAAACGATTGCGACCTGCGCTGGACTCTACCTCATACTTTCCACAAATAAAATAATAGGGTCACCGTTTAAAGTCCTATTGAAAAACACTTTCTACGGAAACACTGCACGCTAGTATAGTCCTCAGCGCTTAGAGGCGAAGCGGTGTTGAACGCACGCATTGGAGTCGACTTATCGCCCTTTCAGTTTTCTTGCTTCAAACGAAAGAAAAAAAAACTTAGGTCCAACTAACTCTTAATGCCATGTTCCGTCATTTCGACTGATTTTACGATATTTACTTTTTTAATACTAAACGAAAGCAGATATCGAAAACCTGTTGCAAACATGTAAAAAAAAATATATTTTGTGGCAGCTACAAAATATTTTGCGGGTATTTGCCCTGCAAAATTTATTTGATGTTCACCACAAAAATATTTTGCTGGCACCACTAGAATATCGTGAACACCACAAAATTATTTTGTGGTTACTACAAAATTATTTTGTATGGAAGTCTTCCTACAAACTTTTTCTTTCAGTGCAGTTTTGTTATAAACTAGGTGTACTATGCTAACTATTATTTTTCAAGGCAAAAAACACAATGGTTACAGATAATTATTCTATTGATAAAATGCACATTAATGAACAAATTAGCCAAATGTATATAACTGTACAGCTAGAAAAAAAATTAGAATACATAATAAAAATAACTATCTTCCTACTAATATTGTTTTGGAAAGTTTTATTTTTTAAATCCTGAAAGAGAGCCAATATCCCAAAACCGTTACATAGAACTGTTGAAATTTGTTTCTACTAAGTAGCCTACTTTTCGCACAGTATATATAATTTTTATAATTTTAGCTAATTATTGACGTCAATAAAATTTAATTAAGTCGATAATTAGCCTAAAATAACAGTCTTATATTTAAAAAAATGGCTACATAGCACAAACAACTACCAAAATTTATATGAAACTGTTTTACGGTATTGGTTCCCTTTCAGAATAAAAAAAAATGCTTAAATACAAACCCAAATTGAAGTAAGTAAGGAAAGGGGTTTGCAACATTTTAAAAAAACAATGAAAGTTTCTTTAATTTGTGGTTCTTGATTATTTGCGAACGTATGTTATAAACATAGTCCTAGCATCCAGCATTTTTAATAAGCCGTGGAATTTCTCTTTCTAAAATAAAATTTTATTGCTTGTTGCCCAGAAGTTGTCAATGTGACGTACACTATTTTCTCCACCAAGCTATTTAATCCGTGTCAATTTTATGTAATTTCCTGATTAACAACGTGTAAATGATTGTCATGGCTAGATATGTTGGCAACATGTACCTGTGTCATCGGTTAGTTTTGAATGTTCTCGGAATAGTACGAGCAGGACAGGAGCCAGAAAGGGCGTCGGTTGTAAGGCCTACTATTGCTAGCTCACCACATATCATGTCACCTCTAAGCATAAATTGGGGAACTAGCTTCAGAATTCTCCTACAAGATGAGGTCGCGGTGTGCACTTCGGCTAACAGCACTCGCCTGCTACATTTTTAGTGACGCTACAAACAATTGCCAAAAAATTTACAAATGTTTTAAACAAAACAAAAGTTGTTTGTAAATACGACATAAACATTGCCATGTTTGTAAATTATTAAGAATTTCTGGTACATTACATAATAATTTTGTGTAGTGCCACAAAAATTACTAACTTTTTTTGTTAAAGGAAAAAACGTTTTATTTTCCTGTTATCAGCATTCGTTTGTCTGTTATACTGGATCGGCGAACATAACATGATAGTTGTCCCAGTTTTAACAACACTATGTTCCTAGAATACTTTTTTTTTTCTCAGCGTGGTATCCTAATTATGCAACTAATGTAACGAATTCATCGGAGATTCCAACACAAAGAGACTGAGTGTCGCCCAGGGGGGGGGGGGGGGGG
>PNEQ01023809.1:0-43548 GCA_003012365.1 Medauroidea extradentata | reverse complement strand
CACACTTGTTTACGTCTTGTTAGGAGGCGTGGTACGTAAATGAATGCTGAATACATTAATTACAAGCAACAACAGTTATTTTGGAAATCAGTAGCGGAAAGGCTATCCTAGGGAACAATTTTACTTTACCAAATATACGAGCGAACATTTTACCGCAGTGATACGATGAGCTATAAGTCATGCTGAAATTGCAAGCATTAGATAGTGCCATGGGACTTCCCCAACCAAAATATAACACTGGTAAAAAATACAAACTTGAAGTAGTGCTTTCAAAAACTTTCATTATAACGGTTTTTTTCCTTCGTTTATATTATATCCTACAGTTATAACAGGAGACGTTAATAAGATTTCGTGTGTAAAACCAATGTTCGCACCTAGCTCATATCCGTATCTTTGTAAATACTTGTTCTGGTAATAAAGTGATTTTCTAGGAAGGGATAAAAATTTTTAATTTATAGACACATTTGATTTTAATCGTAAGTGATTAAACAAATTTGTGAATAAGTTACAAATTACCTTTGTTAGGACAGCCAATTGGGGAGTGGGTGCGAATAAAACAGTAAATTTTCACAAATTTTGTCAAAAAAAATTTTTTTTCCGCTTGTTATTGAAAGTGAAAACTCGACATTATGTAGCTGACACTTTTGTAAATCTCCTTACATTATTACATACTAACAGTCTTTCTTATTTTTCGATCGCTCACGACACAGTAGAAGAAAATGTTTTTTATTTCTCCCATAAGTGCTAAAAAAACAGTTTCTTTTATCAAATATTACAAAAACATCAGATATGCTAAAAACATAAGTTTCCGTTTATGACAACTTTAATACCTTTAAGGGAGAAAGCTAAGTGCCTCACTTCATTTATCAATGTTATGCAATAACTTTTTTGTTTTAAACTGTTTTTTCTCAATTTTGTAATTTTAAGGCATGAATGAATTTAGAAGATAACAGTAATGTTATATGTTTATCTTATATTGAACTTGTAATCGTTCTTGAAAGTTAACATATCATTTCCTTGTAATTCCATTGTTATTTTATGTCAAGCAGTTTATTGAGAATATATCTTATGTCTTGTCAAAGAGAAAATTTTGATAACACAATTTGAATAAATGTTATGGTTCGAAAACCGAAAATACAAGAAACTTATCTAACACTTCCCTTTAAGTGGCCCCCTACCTGCGCTTAAAATGCGTTGCAGCAAGTTGCTATTATTTTTTTTACGAAACTATTTAACGCACATGATCTTTGCATATCTACTACAAGAAGACACTTCAAATTATCTCGCTATAGTTTGGAAAATTCGGCACGTTTATTTATAACATAATTTTCGCGCCCCTCAAAATGCCAAAAATGGGATTTTCAGACTGTCGTATCTGTATAAATAACAACCGGATTAAAAAAAAAAAACAGAATTATAGAAACAAGAGTGAGACTTTGAACTATGCTGGCCACAAATAAAATAATGTGGTCACCGCTTAAAGTCACATAGTAAAAAGGATAATAGTAAAGCTCTGCACGCCAGCTGAGTGGCTTGCGCGGAGAGGCGATAATACATTACATACGTCGATCAACGGCAACCTTACCGCTCCTATCTCACACACATGAACACAGCCATAAGCAGATCCTTTAAGGCCATGATCTTTA
The DNA here is from genome assembly GCA_003012365.1 of Medauroidea extradentata. Classification (NCBI taxonomy): domain Eukaryota; kingdom Metazoa; phylum Arthropoda; class Insecta; order Phasmatodea; family Phasmatidae; genus Medauroidea; species Medauroidea extradentata. The sequence goes on along the minus strand of PNEQ01023809.1, from coordinate 41,902 downwards.
ATTTATTTCAAACAATTGCAAATAACTCTAATACTGTTTAACCAAATGCTTTGCAAACATTTGAGACTGTGTACAGACATACGATACTACACCATCTCGCCAGAGCTTTTTTTAAAATATTGTACCGTTTGCTAGCAAAAAAAAAATATATTTTGCTTTATTTTGGCAACAAAAATATGTGATATTTCAGGGGCAAAAATCTAAAAGTCCGTTTGGTGTATTGTAACAGAAAAATTTAGATACAAACGATGATATGTAAGTGCTTAAACTGTAAGAATGAATTTTTGATATATGAATTAATTTGCGTTAATTTTTTTTTTCGAAACCACTGCAAAACTAAAGATCATGGCCTTAATCGAAGTTTTGAAACACTAGCAAATGGCCTAGACCGTGGTATATCCCGACACCTTCAAAATAACTCGCGTACTGAAGTCTTTATGGGACACTTCGTACAATCGTAAACACTTAGTGGTTCTCTTCAAGCACTGACATAATATAATAGCTCAGGGGTGACGTTTATCATGAATTTCAATTCCCGGTTCACTGTCCGACGCGAGAATCTGCCAGTTTTACTGCTGAACTCTTATCTGCACGGTGTTATTTTAATGCTCGCTTCGCCGAAAAATAACGTCGCAGTCAAACATTTTTAACGTTCAGACAAGTTTTTTTTTTTCTTCTTTACGTGGGTAGGCCAAGATATACTTTTAAGCTGCGATAAATTAAATTCAAGCTATTAGGAAGGTTTTACTTTTCAAAGGTTACCTCCAGTGATGACTTCTTATCGCGATAAAATTGTCTTACACTTTAACTGGCAGTTTTAACGACGAAGTCTCGCATATTTCACTCCTACGCACACCACGTGACGTGACCTTGAAGGTCACGTGCCACGACTGCTTCTGTGACGTTGCTGCGTATTTCGTGCGTGAAATTTGAACACCCGCATACATTAAAAACACAACATTTCGAAACGTTTATCTGGTTATCGTGTTTTCTAACCATCAGTAACAAAAAGTAAAATAACATATATCCAAGCTAAATGAACTTCACATTTTATCCACACCTAATTGTTTCTGCACTTTATCCAATTACATATTTGGGAACTCGGTGACGGTAGAAGTTTTCCCTCTGCCAGACTTTCCAATAAAAACACATTTTCTTTATATAGGCAGTTCGAAAAAAATGTGAGCACTCAAAAAAGCCCTGCTAAAGTTCTATTTTAAGGGCTCCGCCTACCCGCGCGTGAGAGGCTCAAAAGCAACGGAGCAGTAAGGTCGACCTTGAAGTGCGTATCAAATGCCACGTCGCCTCAACGAGCCAAGCGCTGAACTAGCGTGCAAGCTTCCCGCCGAACGGTTTTTACTATGGGACACTAAGCGGTGACCATATAATTTTATTGGTGGAAAGTCTGCAACTAAGTTCAGTGCAGGTCGCAATCTGAGTTTCACATACATCCGGTTAGTACATTTTTAAGTACGGACGTATGAAAAGGCCGTTTTTAGCCATGTTGGATGGCTTAGAAACATTTTTTTAAATGACAGTGGCGTCGTAACAATGAGGTTCCGACCTTGTCTAAAGTTTGTTTTCTTTTCGTACGTTGGCACAACGGGCACATGTGGAATATTTTCGTAGAAAAAAACCTGTTTACGAACACACTGCAACACATTTGAAGCGTGGGGTAGGCGGCCGCCTTAAGCTAATGTGTATCTTTCCGCGCCTTACGGCTAACGACGGGAAATGTCTAACCTCTCTGGACACATCTGGACACGTTTGCGCGTTTAAGATTAACTGAGAAACAGGTTGGTACCTGTACAATTTGATAAAAAAAAGTTTAAATTTAGTTACGTCGCTTTCAGCTGATTTTGCTTCAGTATTGTTGTATTTAATTAGGAAAATACACGGAATTGTGTCATTTCACTGCCAACCACACAAGCAGTAAACGGACTACAGGCAATGTTGAATTATGTGTAGTAACGGTTAGTGATATTTTTCAAAGATTAAATATTTAGTACTCACGTTATCCGGAATGGCCTATAACCTGTATTAAAATGAACCTTAATCGAACAATGCAACAAGCTATATAGTTAACATAGAGGGGCGGAAACGCTTCCAAAGTGAAGCCCAATTGAACGGCTGTTTTGACCCCAGAAAACATTGGCGAACAGCAGTGTGGCCAACATTATGTTAAAAATACGTCATTATGTTCGCATAAAATACGTTACTTTATAGCTCCACTATATTCCCGCTAAACACAGGAAAAAATGTCAATAATTATTGTTACACTTTATACTATAATAATGTTTAAATTAGCATAATCGCTCTCGTCTCTCGACCGGAAATAAGAGACCGACATTTTATCTAGGGTCAAAATACCACGTTCAATTGGGCTTCACCTCAGAGCTTTGGAGATTGCTGTTTCCGCCCCTCTATGTTTACAATATAGCTCGTTGGAACAATGCAATTCGGCAGCCCTGGAATCTAGTGAGGCACTTTCAGCAGCTGCACGCGAGGCGTGAAAACCCGCAGTGAGGACGTGACGACACCTTTCTGTTTACTTTGGCTGTGACAGGTCTGCGATGACATGTCGGCCAGAGATACGCGGCGTTGGACGCCCTCAAACGAACCGCTTCTTGTTGTCACCTTCGGCTGTCAATTATCCTTCCTACCTTCCATTACACTCACACACGTTTCCGGCCCACGTTGTCCGAGCAACACAGGCCTAAGTTGGCCGCCTTGCGCTTCCTGCAGTGTCGTCAGTGTTAAGTCCGGTACACACTAGCCATAATTCAGTATAGAATTCCGTATCAAATTCATTACAAGTAGCACTGCGACAGTGTGTACCGCAACTACGCTGGTTCTAAACAGAATTCCGTACTTAATTTCACAGATAGAGCCCGTCATATTTTTCATCGCAGTGTATGTTCACGCGCATGCGCAATGCACAGTTTCAGCCACCGCACCTGCGAAGTACACAAGTAGGGTTGCCAAAAGCATTTGAATAGAAATAAAATTTTGGTTTCCTACTGAACAAAAGACCATCGAAGTTTACGAAACCTGGGATTCATAGTCGTAACTTAAGCATTTTCTTGGTCAAATCGTTCTCGTATGACGTCACAAATGCCTATTCAGTGTCATAAACCTTTCTTAAGACCTTTCTTAAGCACATGGCCTCGACGAAGATAATCTTATTTTTAGTGGCTTGAGAGCAGATATTTCTGTTGCATAGTCACTGCTTGAGAAGGTCGTGTTACATAGACGTCTTGGCCAAGTTCACTCGCGAGACGACTTAAGGGCGCGGCTACCGCAATTCTCATCACAATTTTTTTTTATTTGTACCAGATATTTTTTTCTTAATTTAGACACAAAATGTGACTAAATTCGGCTCTAATGATTTTTTTTCTCTCATAGTTATCGCGCAAAGGCTTGTTAAAGTCATATTTTGCATGTTTCCGTTTTAACGACTACACTAAAACCAACTCATAAATCAAGCTAAAATAAATCACAGTGGATAAAGACATTGCAGGCTACAATAAAATGCTCATAAAATAAAATAATAAAAATTATTTGTATTTTTTTTAAATATTGAATATTTTAAAATTTTATTTTAATTTCAACATTTCTTTAAAATTCAAATAATTTTTATTCTTTAATTTTATGAGCATGTCATTGTAGCCTGCAATATCTTTATCTACTGTGATTTTTTTGAGTTTGGTATATGAGTTAGTTTTAGTGTAGTCGTTAAAACGGAAACATGCAAAATATGACATTAACACGCCATTACGCGAAAACTATGAAAGATAAAAAATTTTCATAAGAGCCAAATTTAGTCACATTTTGTGTTTAAAATAAGAAATAAAAATATATGGTATAAATAAAAAATAAAATAATGGTGATGAAAATTGCGGTAAACCGCGCCCAAAGACGTCAAACAAAGTAAATATAGATAGTTTTTGCTAATGGTGGAGTGTTATTCCGTGGCTATTTGAATAGGCAATGCAACTTCAGTTGAGTAAAGTTATGAAAACAAACTGCAACAAAAGATATTGCGATTTTATGTTGATGTAATTAAGTGGGATTCATAGTCGTAACTTAAGCAACGTCTTGTTCATGTCGCTCTCGTATGACGTCACAAATTCCTAGTCAGTACAAACAAGCTACCAATTTGTTTATTTGTAAAATACTTCGAAATATTTTGCCGAAAACCAAACTGGCAATCAAACACGAGGTTAGAAAGATATTTGTCTTTGCATTCAGCAGTAATAGTCCATTAAGTCGCTAACCTAAAGTACCGTAATATCAAAATAGTTATACCATTTCAAACATTAAGCTAAAAATGATTTCAGAATTTACTACTGCAAAAAAATTTACAGTATAACTGATATTCATTTCGATGCTGCAACCATTACTAAAAAAAATATGTTTAAATCGGTTACTCTTTGCTTATTTTCTCTACTTTTATCTCCAGAGGCGTGAAATACCGCGAACATGTCCCAGACATCTTAAAAATTAATCAAAAATATAAAGCGACGATCGTGTAATGGAACTGCCAGTGAAACAAAGCAGAAAGTACAAAAGTTATTCTCAACTCGCGTGTAGTCGTGTATGTTCGTGTGTCTTCGGCCACTTAAGCAATTACTTCGTCAAGCCGGAGGTAGCACATATCCAAGCTCGTCGACTTCATGAAGCTATCCTCTGGACACCGACTATGCAACTGGAGTTGGGAAACTTTTTCTTAAGAAACAAGACCGTCTTGACGAAGTTCTTGCTCAAGTTGGGACTATGAATCCCACCCTCTAAATAATACGAGATTATTTCACTTATCTGGCAATTACACATACGTCTTGTATTGTGAAATATTTCTTCGGGGATTTTACAATTACACTTTATGGAATACTGCACCCAACATCACGAATATATTTTATTCTTTATTTACTGAAACATGTTAGTAAACAAAGATAGTGTGTACACAACACAGAAGTTTTGCTACATAATTCTGGTATGAAATCGCAATCGAAATTTATAAACAGAATTAAGTAAGTAGTTAAGAAGAGAATTAAGGATAGTGTGTACTGGGCTTTAGAGGAGTAAAAGTCCCATACTCCATAAGCAAAATTCCCATTCCAGCACAAAAACCTCACAGCTGAAAAAAAAAATTTAATATTGTCTCCAGACAGCATAATTATTTTAATTGTCCGTTAATTTGTACAGTTTATTGCGCGGGTTATTTTGTTGTAATTTTTAGCGCCTTGTGCTCCTAGCATGTGGAACGAACCTGTTGGCAAGAAACACAACCAAAGAGTTTTATAAACAAATATCTAAATAACTTACAAAAGTAGATACACGTACAAACACACTTAAACATACCGCGAATACTCAATGGACACTTAGCAGATACTATGACGCTCATTAATTGCTTATCAAATAAGGTTGTGAATAAATGTATCATAACATTCATATTTACAGTAAAAACCCCTTTGCACCATATTTAATTATTATATTTAAAAAAAGTCCCACGAATTGGGACAAATCCCACAGTTTGGCAACACTGCGTCAGTGTTGCCAAAAGTGTGGATGTTATTTGCAGTGCCTGCCAATGATATTTTACAGAGAAACATTCGTAGTTTCAGTTAACGACTGCAAGGTTTATCATACGCATGCGAGCTTAGGTAACGTCCTTAGTTAATAAATGATCACGACATGCCTTAGAGGGGACGGCCAGTTGTCGATCACAGTGTACGTCCGTCGGCCGCTAGCCCGGGTTAAGATTAATTCTACTACAGATTAAACATAAAATGTATTTTCTTATGGGACAGTTTGGCACAGGGAAATAAATATTCTGCCACTAGTTTCGCTGCTATCGCAAAAGGATCAGATAAAGTATGAACCCGTTGTAAAATTAAATTTATAATGGCTTGGAGATTACAGAAGTAAATTAATTTAATTAAAAAAAATTTCGGGTCTTAAATTATTAAAATTAATGTAACTTAAAATTCCGGAAAGCTCTGTGATTGGTAAATTTACACCCCTTACCTATACCAGCGCTCAAACGGCACAAATTTTCCCTGTGACAAACTTTTAAAATAGATTTTTGTAACTTGTAGTAAAATTAACTTTACTCGAGGTATCATTTATGCAGGGTAGCTCCGTAAGGGCTCGGGCAAGAGTTTCTATATTTTGACGACATAAACGGGACACGATATCGTAAAACCGCTTTGAGAATTTCGTTGTGGCTTGTTTAACTGCGTACTACGATTTTTTTCGAGACAAAATACAACGTGAGGGTCGGTTATTAGATAACAGACGAAATTTCTTCACAGTTGATAAATAAGCTAAACCCGCTATACCGTTCGTCTTAAAAAATACATTACATAGCAAAATTTATTTTGTCGGCTCTTATATCTGGGGTTAAATTCCTGCATAGAAATTAAACACCAGTAGAAATGTATTGAAAATACATTTTTGTCCCATTAGTATTAACTCTTTGATGGAAGACTGGATAAACAGCACTCCCAGACAAGCATACACATTCACTATTACGTAGTTATTTTCAAATGTGGTTCTAACATTACTGACAACTCTTCTGTGAAAAACCGTTTATGTGTGTGTGTTTTTTGTCGTGAAATGGGAAGTCAAATTGGGGCAGGGATATATTTTTATTTTTAATAATGTTCTCTTCTTTGTATATCACAACCACCACTCGCAAAGGGAATAGCTATGCAGCTATTTACTTTATATCTGACTAGCTGGCCCTGCGAACTCTGTTCCGCTTTAGAGGCAATAAGTAAGCAGATTTTGGATTAAGTATTTAAATGATTCTATATTTTTAATGTATTTTGGTGCATAGGTTGCACTCTTCATTTGTTTTATTATCAGGCGCAAGAACAAACAACGTAGATGGTCTTCCTACCCGTGAACATGCTTTGTCGGGTCGCGGCGTTGTCAATGATGATCCAAAGAGAATACAAATTACTGATTATTGATTTCTGCCAAAATCTATAATTATCAAATTTTCAAACGTACTTATCCATATACAAAATTATGTTTAGCTGTCATTTGCGTTTTGTTATTCCATGTCATATGCGTTTTTGTTATACCACATTTTATAGTGACTTGTATTCTCTTTGACGTCACACGGGAACGCGGTCGAACGGGATAAAAAGTATCCTATATCCTTCTCCTGATTCTAAGCTACCCCCCCACCAATTTCCAGCCAAATCGGTTCAGCCGTTCTTGAGTTATAAATAGTGTAACACGACTTTCTTTTATATATATATATACAGAACACAATGCTAACTTTATTGCACTAATACAATAATACATGACAGTAAAGTAAGTAGTAATTACGAAATGTGCACATACATCATCTGTAACCTTTCCTACACATATTAATTGGCTACACCCGTGAATAATACATCTTTCTTTTGAACTCGCCTTTCCAGGCGTACGTGATGACTAATGAGTTAGGATTAGAGTCCGTTTAATTTTGTGTGGTGATTTATTACGAAACAGTAAATACAATATGTAGATGTTTTAAATTTCACCATGATGATAATATAATGGAATGTGGTAGAATGCGCTATCCTGCCAATACGAGTTAAAACATAATTTCTTTGAATAAACTTAACATTAGGATTTTGAAACAATATAAGCTCTGTTAAATGTTACGTTATTATTATCAAGTAGTTTGTTCCTTTATTCAAGGAAGTATGTCATCAAGTAGATTTAAGGCCACAATTACTCTCACAGTAATAATTTTACATATATTTTCCACATATTTTTTAAAATCTATCACCACACAAAATTAACTAAATGCGTTAGTAAGGTGCAGATTAAAACCATGCCCGGTAGTTTTACAATGTTTTAGTGATAATTTTATGAACGAGACATTATATCAGTATCGAAAAATCTCTACGCTGTTTTGTCAATTACGTATATTAATTCGCCCCTTGTTTTTTCGTGGCAATAAACCCTGAATATTTATATATTTTAGTAAACGTGAATTCAGAACATGGTGTAATGAATCGGAGGAATTTTGTAAAATCTCAACATCGAGCGCAGAGAAAAAGGTTTGGTTGAGCCAATCGTATGCATGTTCAAAATTTTCCCTGTGCCAAACTTTTAACATAGATTTTTCCAACCTGTAGTTCAATTAACCTTAGTTCTGTGCACGTTGTCAGCACTGAAGGCAATACGGCAACGCTGTTATACGACACGAGGGGTAGCGAGAGTCACGCGCGTCAGTTTGCCGGTAGTCCCAGTGCGGTCAAGACGTCCGGAGGTTGGAACGAGCACGCCATGCGAGCGGGCCCATTCGACCGTGTGTCTAAGCCAAGGTAAGCCGACCTGTGTGTGTGTGTGTGTGTGTGTGTGTTGTATGTACTGACCGCGGGACAAGTCGTGTCCCTTGCGTGTTTGCATGTCCCGTCCTAAACTACATGGATGCTACGGTAACGCAATAGCAAACGCGTCGTAACCTACGACGTTACTACGGCTAGTGTGTGAGTCGACATGTTATCTTCCTATAGGCTGTTCAGTATAAACTGAGAACTCAGCAGGACGTGTAATTAATTAAAAATATGTTATATTGGGCCAATATATGGTAACGTTTGAGAGTGTTGAAATGTTTACACTGGTTTCTAGTTACATGGAAGTTTTCATATTAAAAATAGTAACGATGGCTGTAAAACTGCAGAAAGAAAATTTCATGCAGTGCTTACTTTATCGTGAATGGCCTATTTGTTGTATTATGTCTTGACGGGCGAAAAACGCACATCTGCCAGGGACTAGGAGCTGGCGTGTGGAGGATACAGATTAATTACTGTTTGGAAAATGCAGTTTTCTACAATCTTGCGTTAATTTGGTAAATATCAAGAGTAACTACTCATGCGAAAACTAACAAAAAAACTGCGGAACTGTAGTAATTACGATTAATTACATTGAATAACAACAGTAATTAGTAGTCGCGATTAATAATTATGCCTACATTCTACCAATTCGATAGAAACATTTTCTATTAATAAACTTTACCTGTAAAACCAATAGTTTAGTCCCTACACGATGAGTAGCTACTCTTGATATTTACCTTTTCTTGTTTTAGAAACAAATTGTGATTACATTTTTCTCTTTTAAATTTTTTTTTATCTCGCATAGTTTTTGCGTAATGGCTCGTTAAAGCCTAAATTTGCATTGTTTCCGGTTTAAGGACGACACTAAAACCAACTCACTTACCAAACTGAAAAAAAAAAAAAATTCACAGTGAATAACGATGTTGTAGGTTATAAACTCAGCTAGCCTATGTTAAACCACAAAAAAAAAATTTTTGTGTTTTTAAGAAAAATTATTGAATTTTTTTTAATTTTTGTTTTAAATGTCAGCATTTTTATTTACATACAAACAGTTTTTTCTTTGTTTTTATATACGTGAAGTTGTAGGCTGTAACGTCTTCATCCACTATGAATTTACTAGAAATGTCAGTTTTAGTGTGGTCCTTAAAACGGAAACACGCACATTTTGACTTTAACAAACCATTACGCGAAAACTATGAGATAAAGAAATTTCATAACAGCCACATTTTGTGTCTAAAATAAGGAAAATAATATATCGTATAAATAAAAAAAATAAAAACATGGTGATGATAAATCGCTGTATACCGCATAACCGTTCCCAGCGCATGACTTCTTGCTATTCTGTGCGAGAAATTATCGTGGCCAGTTGCATTCCGCTTCCACAACTAACCTAGTCAAATTCTTGTTAATAAACGTAAACATCCGGTCATGAATTTTGAATCTCAATATTTTAATACGTATTGTTTTATTTTATATATCATATTTTAAATACGTGGACTGTGGCGCTAATAACTTTAAGCGAATACGTTGATTCAGTGCTAATAGAGAATAATATTTTTCACCGTTTACAATTTTCTCCCGTTTTCGAAACAGAGTCTGATTGGTTAATAAATAGTGTCATAAATTTGAATTTCGAGCCATTCTGTAAGTCCCACAGCCACCTAGATAAATTTGTAATAAATTTTTGAGGTCAGCCTAGGTAAGGTAAAATTTCAACTAGTCACGTGACTTTTCAATCAATTCACAGTTAACCCTTGCTTGAGAACAGGGCAAGCAGCTGTTAGCAGAGAAAACAACGCCCTCGAGGCGTTTACGAAAATTAACCTGCTAGGAGTTAGCCAGTTTACTCGGCTACGTGTGCAGAACGTGCGACTGTTAAGAGATTATAGCCTTGCAGCTCGAAGGCACATGAATCCTTACTGAAGTTTGGCGAAGTTGAGGACATCCAGATTGACAAGTTTTGTAACAAATATACATTCTTTGTGTAATAATGACGCAGTGAAGTTAGGTACCTGTAACAACGCTTGTAATTAACAATTAGTTAATTTTATGTAGTAAGTGTCGAAAGTTAGATTTAATAAATAAAGCACTTACAAAAATTCGCTCCGTGGAGTAGTGTAGGTCATCTCCAACACGTGATCAGGATTTGTCGATCACAAAGATTTTCTGAACGCCAGCAATGTTATTTAAGGCTTTAGGTGGCGAGAATCCCAAAAAAAAAAGCCTACACATTTTCTACATGATAGATATTTTGTTAAATACTACGTCTGTAGTGCATTCTTTACACGTTATTATATTTATATACAATACTAGTTTTAGAAGTTGATAGACAGGTTGTCACTTGAAATTTCGAACACGGGTAACTTTCACGCAGCTTAAATTCCGAACATTTAAATTAACATGCAATAAGGCCCGTTATACAGTGGCACGCAAGCGCATACGTATCACGAATACACAAACGCAAGACACTCAGCGTGTGTTCTACAATACGACGCAAGCGGACACGGATACGCTTCCGGAAAGTCAAGAGTGTTTGTCAACTCCGAACACTTACGTATCCGTACTTGCGTTTAGCCAACAGCAATCGAGTATTTCGTCTTTCGCCACCATTTTTGTTTACGAACATTTTACACGTTGAGTTTTCACGGTTCACAATTAAAGTCGCCTTCGTGAACTGTATTTACAATTATTATTTGTGACTATTACTACGGAACACTTTTCGTGAAGTACCACTTGAAAAATTAAACATACGAATTTTTTTTTTTTTTTTTTAATTGTGAAATATTGACTGTTTATTACTACGTCAAAATTATGCGGCCGTGAACATTTCTATTGCCATAGAAGACACTTACAAACCTTGCTACAGTATTTATAGCATACTTAACTACAAATAAAAGTAAACCTTATTTTTACTAATGTCGGAAATTTACACGAGAAATACCTTGTGTTTCGTTTCATAGGTTGCAAGTCCGTGCGTTTGTTTACGAATACGTTTTCATGCATTGTAGAATATAAAACGTAATTCACTCTGTGTGCTCGTTTCGTTGACGTGTTACGTATCCAGTCTTACGCTTCCGTTTCACTGTAGAACGGGCCCAAGAAGTAAGCTTGCGGACACGGAAGACAACATTTTCCACATATTTCATTTATATATATATATATATATATATATATACACACACACACACACACACACACACACACACACACACACACACACTAATTTTGATCTTATAACATTTTTTATCTGTAATAGTTTTTCCTTAATAATGACTTGTCAAAGTCAAAATTATCATGTCGCGGATTTAAGAACGACACTTAAACCTAACGACTTACCGAACTGAAAAAGGTAACACTTAATACCGACGTTGTAGGCTACAACTTCTCACATAAAAATATTTTTTAATATATTAAAAACATTGTTGAAATTTTTAAAATTTAAATTTCCGCATATGTTTAACAAAAGTACATTTTTCTATGTGGGGGACCTTGTAGCCTGCAACATTGTTATTTAGCATGACATCCGTGTTTTAAAAACGTCTGCAGTTGCCGTATACTAAAAACCGGTAATTTTTTCGACTCCGAATGTTTTAAATAGTGTTTATTAATTAATAGAAACTCGTCAACCCATATAATCGTATTCGTTTTCCGGCGCTGTTTGTGCAAAATCAGCTGTAACTACCCGTGATTCAGAGCGCAAATGATTCTGGCCAAGCCGTCCATTGAACACTCCTTCATGAATCACCCTAGATGGGAACTTGGGTTCCACGTGTCGAGGAAGCATGTCTTTGTGAGTCTCATGTGAGAACTCCCAGCCCACCGTTGACAGTTTGAAGCAGCGACTTGTGACAGCAGATGCGGCACACACACAAGCCTGTGTGGTCGGCCACCCACAGCGAGACAACACACACTTATCGCTTACAGCAGAGATGATGGCAGAGATAAAGCTCACTCCCGGGCCGGAGGAAACTTGCTATCGCCGGACACTCATCTAGATCACGACATCCCTCCTACGAGTGCTGACACATCAACCACCTCGAAATACATTCCCTACAAACCAGCATTGCCGACCGTACGGTCCTGACCGCACATGTACGGTAATTTCGCTGTGTGTACGGACGGACGGTCCAATCCCTGGATCGTACGCTATTTGTAGGAAAATAAGTTAAAAATATTTTCTCCCGATTAAAAATTTGACACAATTGTTTCAACGAAATCTATTTTTTAAAACTCTAATGCACTACACTTTAAATTGTACAATATTTCTTTCATTTCAGAACTTAATTCGATTAAAAAAAAAAAAACTGCAAAAATTAAAGTCGTTTTTGTAACAAGCCAGAGAGCAATTTATTATTTATTCTAAAGAAACTGACTTTGTTGTATCGACGTTCAAAAGTTTACACATACTTGGAAACTAAAGCTAGCAGTATTTTTCGGTGATTTTATACCATTCATGAGCAATGGAAAACTTGGCGGGTGTTTGGTTATTGTTTTTTTCCTGATTCGAAAATCGCCGTAGCAGTACACACGTAATTGCCGAAAACCACACGGAATAAGTTGTAAATCACTTAAGACAACCAAGATTTAGCTACTACAGTTATATGAAATTGAGAATAATGATAATTAAGGCAAATACTCGGCAGAAAACTCTAAAAATTGTAGTGTACGGTCCTGGGGCGAAAAATACGGTCCAAATAACGTTTTCGTACGCGGACATTTTTTGCTGAAGGGTTGGCAACGCTGCTACAAACTAAGGACTGAGAAACAATTTGGCGGTTGCTGTGAATGGCGCACCCACGGGGGTGGGTTTAGGGGTTGAAACGCCTCATATCCTTGAAAATATGTGGAAAATAGTTATTTTTCTGTGCCATATTATTACCGTTTTACTTCCACTACTTTATTAAATTTAAATGTTACGATTTAAAACTATGATACTGTAATTACCAAATAACCCAATTATAAAATTACCAGGGAGGGTCCAGTCGTGTCTATACCACCCTTTTTGTATCATACGGAACCTAACACATAGCATCATTTTGCACACTGAAATCCAAATTGTCTCGGGGGAGAACCGACGGACCCCCTCCCCCTCTTAGATTCTATTTGTGTGTTATAGTATGACATTCCCAGGTTCGGGACCCTCCCCCCCCCCCAAAATAACCAATCCTAGCTTCGAACCTGTCTAATAGCTGCCAAACATAAATCATCAAAACTTCTACCTACAATATCACGTATAGTACTAAATACAGAAATTTAAGTTTTATGTATTTTGTTCATACCGTGTTCACTTGTTGAAAACTGCTGCTCTTCGAATTCTTTTTTATGGCGTGATGTATCTGAGAACTATTTCCCAAAGTTTCTTCATTTAGTACTAAGGAGGGTAACATGATTTTTAAGTTGTTGGGTCATGTTACGTTTCATAATATATACCACCCAATCCGAAGATTTCACGACATGAACACATAATTTCTAATTCACATATGTCAAGAACTGCAGGACAGATGGAATGCGAATTTAATATTTATAAAATGTATTATCAAATGTTTTTTAACGTTATAGGCCTACGTCTGCCATGCTAGAAGATAGTAAAATAATAATAGACATTAATAGGCTTTTATTATTTACTATTCCTAGATGTACGTAAATAATCTTAACTTTCAGTGTTACTTTGCACCAACTTTATAGATGGTAGGCTTATCACTTATGCTGGTAACTTTATTTGTTCCTATTTCGTCTTCTCCCGTACCTCTGCTTTTTTTCTTACTTATGTTCTACTCGATACCTTGCTCCCCCTTTTATTCGTCGTGTCTTTTCATTACTTAACCCCGGTGTCTATGGTTAGACATGTTTTTTTTTCATCACGTGATTCTTCTGTAACTGATTTTGCTGTCAACAAGTGTCAGTAATAACATTTTAATCTAATTGCATTGCAGCGTAAGAGTATATTACATTTCCTGGTACTAGCTGATATTCGGCTAACAGTTTTAACGTAAATTGTTCACAAGAGTGATTATATTAAAATACAGTAAGGCCTACAGACACTGAATTTGTAACATGGCCGCCGGGGGGGGGGGTCAGGGGCGGTTACCCCCACCACTCATATGTGAGGGACAAGGTATGAATTTCGCCCCCTCCCCCTCCTCCAAACTCTTTTCGGGTATGTGTGAAATAATAGTTACTTATGCTAGATTATGCCACTTATTAAATATATTTATGACTGGGATACATTTAAATTGCACCACTTTGCACCTTAAAACTAAAAACATTTCCCGAGGGAGAACCCTCGGATCCCCCGCTTTTTTGTTTTGGGTAGGCCTACATGTATAATCGCAACATACGCGAATGTTTTGTTCCCGCACTCAGAATTTCGCTCCGGCGCTCCTGATTTGTAACTTTGTCACAGCAATGTCGGTATCACGATTGCACCAGTTTTTAACGAAAAGTGGATGGATGCGAGTACGACGGCGCCAGTGTTATATCGGTATGTCACGTGGGAAAGCCTTGCTTGACTACATACAAATGTTTCATCAAGGACTTGGGAAAACTGACAGCTAGTTGCACTGCGCCATGTTCTGTATTTATGGGAAATATCTTAGGGTTGGTTACGTTTTTTTATTTTTCGTTACTTAATTGCTAGTAAAAAAATCCTAGGTCCACTACTGCTTTGAAGATAATTATTTTTTGAAAACTTCTAAACGCACATAAAATACTTGTTTTATAGTGGCTACAAATTATTATGTCAGTTTAGTACTTACCAAGCATTTTTAGTGTCCATTAACTGTTTGTAATAACAAAATAATAATCTTACAAATAAAAGGTTTTCTGGATATTGCTAATTTTTTGGTGTTCACCACAAAATTACTTGGTAGGGTTTGTATCGACAAAATATTTAGTTTCCACTACATAACTGTTCTTTTTGTGCGAAAGCAGATAAAAACAATGTATACTATGTTGACTATTTTTTTAAAGACAAAATACAATAAGGTTTCAGCTAATTATGCAAATACTCAAAGTCCCAAATGGCATTCCCATATAAAATAAAGTGTTTCACTAATTGCATTCTAAATATAGCTACGTTAAAAATTCAAATGCTGTGCGTCTACTGTAGGAAAAGATGAAAAGATTTCATGATATAATCGCAAATTTTCACTATTTTCTTCTCGAAAAAAAAAAAACCCAAACAATATATTTCGATTTATGACCGCACGTAAGAGGGCGTGGTACATAATTCAAAGCTAAAAGCATTAATATATAACTGTAGGTTTCTTGAAGCCAATTTGCGAAAATTAAACAATAGCAATCCTAGACAATAGTTTTAGCCAAAAATAGTTTCCAGTGTTACGAACTTCTGAGGCACAATCTCTGACGCCGGAACCTCGTGCATTTAACTGCGGCGCAAGAGATCACGCGTAACGATTGGGTAATTCTGGTTAAATATTTACTCATAAAGTTGGCAAATACCATTATCCAGGATTGCCATTGAGTATTTTATCCATATTTGCTTTAAAAAAAGGCGTAGAAATCAACTGATGTTTTCAGCGTTTATTTATCTATCACGCACTCTTAAGCGGCGACCCTATAATTTTATTGGTGGAAAATCTGTAGCAAAGGTGACTGCATAGTTCTGAGTTTCACACAGGTCTACATCCGGTTAGTAGATTTTTAAGTATGGAACATGCAAAGCAAAGTGGCTGACATCTGGTGGCGAACTTCTGAACCTTAGGAATGGTGATGCCAACTGCAGATGCTATTTTGTATACGTGCATAGCGAAGCAATTTAATGTCTACAAATAAATACTAGGTGGCAAAAAAACTGTTCTCAGTTGTAAAAATAAAATAGATTTATTTAAAATATGTTCCTATGCGTATATAAAGAACACTATAGAGAGATAACAATTAAAAAAAAACATCGTTACGAGTGTTACCATTTTTACCGATCGAAACTTCTGCCAAGTATTCATAAACAGTTTCCCGTAAACTAACTTTGTACAATTCCTTAGTTTTATTTAATTTCCGTATTTATTGTAGTTAAAACCTATTGTTTTCATTATAGCTAGTTTATTAAGAACTAAAAAGGTTAGGCCTAGCCTCGTCCATTTATTTAATTTTAATTTATTGAAATGGTAAATTCGTTGACGTGTATATGCAGTTGTAAGCGAATCTTATGTAAAATAATTTTCCTTTTTTATGTTTAGTTGTGAACAGTCAATTCTTTTTTTTCTGCAAAAAATGCTACAAATAATTTTCCGAAGCTACGCTTTCAAAATGTTTCGTTAATATCTGGCAACGTGAAAATTACAAGCTCATATTATCTTTTTTTAAATGTAAAGTATGCAATAACGATAATGTTAATATATGTTATAACAACGGCATGAACTAACCCATAAGCATTCTGAACGGACAGTTTTGATGCGCACGATTTTGAATCAATTTTGTAGTTCTCCAAAATATATATTTTTTCTTGTAAATTGTATTTTCGGCATAACGAAATCATTTATTTAAACGCGCTCTCCGTGAGGCCTTATTCGCATCGCTTCTAATACACACTGCAATGAATAATATGGGATATATTAAACATATTATTACATATGTCGCGTTAAATAGTTCGTCGAGATAAATATTAGTTTTCCATACGTAAACTACACCCTGCATTAATCCACACGACCCCTTGATAATGGAAATAAACTCGCGTTGTCATTGCGAGGCGTACGGGAAATATATCTCTGTGACCATTCCGGCCGTCTGCAAGACGCGACAGTGCTGCTCCTGTAGCATTGTTTTGCATCTCCCATGGCGGTCTGAAAATGTCGTTTTTAGGTATATTGGAGGGCTTAGAAACAGTATTTTAAATGAGCACGGTGTCTGAAGTGTGAGACCTTTTCTTACATTTGTACAATGGGCCATAGGCGGATCCTATGAGGGGGGGGGGGGTGTAATGCCTTAAAAAGTGTGTATACATACACCCCAAGCCAAAAGCGGGGGATCCGGGGGCCCTCCTCCGGGAAAATATTGATTTTAGAGATGCAAAATTGTGCTTTTTAAGGAGTTTACACACAACAAATGTATAATTACATAAGAAAATTTAAAAATTTATATCTTAAAAAGTGTATATAGTGGTAATAAAAATTAAATTAGAAAAAATTAAAAAATTAAAATAATCTGACCTTAAAAGGAGGGGGAGGGCATGCCCCCCCCCTAAATCCGCCCCTGCAATGGGCTCACGAGGGATATTTGCGTAACGCATTTGAAGCGCGCGGTTCTCAACACCATTGAAAGGTTCTAGGGAATTTTCATTTGCAGCAACTTGGCAAACATTATTTTACTACCAGACCAGTACTTTCCTCTCTTTCGTTAGGGTCTTTACCAGTGGCGGATCCAGCGATGAGTTTAAGGGGATGGGGTATGCCTCAGAAAGTATGTATATTATGAACCGAAGTCAAAGCAGGGGGTTCGGCAGAAGTCCTACCGCGGAAAATTTTTGTTTTTAGTGTGCCAAATTGTTCTATTTTTAAGAGTTTTGAAACTAAATATTGAATTACAGTTGTAAGAAATTATGATATTTTTGCGATGTCATGATTTTTGTACTGTCGTGTCAGTGTATAAGGGGGGAAGGGGGGCATGCTGCCATGCCCCCCTCCTGGATCAGCGCCTGGTCTTTACATGGAAATCTTCGCGCAGAGTCGCCAACCTACTCGGCCCTTATACAGCGTACGTAAATATTGCAAGTGGGACAGCGGCAGATAATTTATGTTAATATTATTCACGTACACGCGTGCTACGTCTGTCATCTTGTAAGAACGGAAATCGTTGTAAACTCACACAGGCCAGATCGGGTTTTGTAGTCATTCATGAACATGTTAAGAATGAAGACTTGGGCGAATATCAGCTCTAGGTTTGCCGTCGCATGATCCGCAGTCTTACCTACATTTGAGCAATACTCGTCTGGAGCATGGACGATGTTGTAGCGCGTGACATGTATTATTTTTTACGCAAAACAGCGTCACTTGTTCATATTACGCTTACGCACTAAAGGAACACACACCTGAAACTAAGCTTCTATAGTTTTAAAAATATAAATACCAGATGAATTCGTCAAGTGCGAAATAAAATTCATACGTTAGTCTTTAATTCCTACTACCTATTTTGGACTCATCCAAAAATAGTCTCATAAGGAAAATACTACAAAGTAAACCTTGCAGGCCAGATTTACGCGCTGTGAATAGAGGCGATATGCTTCCCGTCCGACGTGGTACTTTGGCTCTTATCGCACCTTGTTACCACGTGTCAATCGCGGGAATTTGAGAACGGTGCACACTCCTCTTAAGGTTTACTATCCGAAAACCACTCTTGCAGAGATTTACAGATGTTAAATTTTTTTCAAATCTAAACGCTAGTATTTTTGATATTAGGTTATTATAAAGTTCTCTACATTATAAATTTGATAAATATAAAAATTAAAGGTATCCATTTTTGTGGATTTCGTGGTTTCAAGCCCTTATTTTACTCAATTATGATGAGTAGTTCACATGTTATCGACGATCGAGTATTCCAGCCGTTCGCTTGACATCTTACCTTCCCATATCCCTTAAAAGGAGAACAGATTTCATTAAACCACCTCAAAATATGCTGGAAATAATTTGTATTGTGCTGACTAATTGTTTCTTTAACAAATGTTTTAAGGCAATTTTATAATTGAAGGAAATTTGGTGCCAACAATCTTAAAAAAATATTACATTTTATATCTGGTCTTTTAAGAGCACGAAATAAATATTGTAAAAACAGTAGTAGAAATAGCGTATAGTAACCTTTTACAGTGAGGTGAAATCTATACAGGATAATGTTAACCTTTACTTATAAAACTTCGGCAGATAGTTCGTCATAAAAAAAAGGGAACGAAAAGGTATACATGACACATTGGCTAAGTCTATTCCGTACGTGTGTAACCTCCCTTGAAAATGTAGTTTAACTAGGTGTTTTTGTCAAGGATATTTGCTGAAATGAAGGATAAATGTTTGGGTTTCTGGATACTGAATTATTGA
This sequence comes from Medauroidea extradentata, assembly GCA_003012365.1. Lineage (NCBI taxonomy): Eukaryota > Metazoa > Arthropoda > Insecta > Phasmatodea > Phasmatidae > Medauroidea > Medauroidea extradentata. The sequence goes on along the minus strand of PNEQ01023809.1, from coordinate 22,521 downwards.
AACAGAAAAACGTTGACTCCAACATCAACCCCCATTCATGGAAACTAAGGGGGTGTTACACATGATATGCGCGTGGTGGTTTTGTGTAGGGGGTGGCAATGTCGTATACTGCGCCGGCAAACACTTGAAGTCGGTGTACTTGAGCCATTGTTGTACGAAGGATCATACACATTGTCAGTGTTGCCCTAAACATTGTTTTCACCATAAGAACAAGTGTATTTTACACGAATATTGAAGAGCAGGAAAGTTGAAATGATTTATGGAATGAAAAATACACCGTGTTTATCTTATATGTTGGAGAACAACATTTAGAAATAAAAATATGAACTGAAAATGTTAAATGATTGCGTTTTCAAACACAGTTCTGAGAGTAACGACATCGCCTACTGTTTGTGTGTAGTAACCGTTGTTGTACTGACAATGCTTATTATTTTTATTCTAGTTTCCGCTGTTCATTTAACATTTTGTATACAAAAGTGTTCGTTTTATTGTCATTACCAAGCATCTACGTATCGTCAGTGACGTACACGTGTGTAAATAAGTAATTTATGTCGCCGTATGTGTATTCTGGTTAGTTAGCTAGGTTTATCTGCATAAACAACAGTTTAACCATATACAGTAATTCACATTATGTAAATATGAAACAGGGTCTTTTAACCTGTGAAATGTAACAATAGTAGATTTCGTTCCCAGGGCGCACATTTCAGAGATTGTAAGGAAGGGGGGCGATGTCTTAATATATGTTTATGTCAACAGGAAAGGATATAGTCTGTGTATAAATTTGTAGCCACTGGCATATTTCGAAACATGAAACTGCGTAGATTACGAAACTTATCTAACTGCAAATAGTTTGTTATTTTTTTAATTAAAAAACAAAACTATACACATTATGGAACATTTGTTAGGGGGGCTCAAGCCCCATCCTGCCCCCCCCCCCTAATGGTCGCCCTTGGCTGATCTCTCTTTACACCCGAATGCCACACATCTAACAGTTTTTTTTTTTTCATATCTGTTCAATCACAAGTATCAATATCATACTAGGCGCTTACGAAAAGTCTTACTCGATCTACTCGATAGAGTGAACATTACTAGTACGTAATTGTAATGCCATATACGTACATCGCGCTAGTACACAAGGATATTCTGCACTGTTCCAACTTAGTCTAATAATACAGTTCTGCTAATAGACGACTGAAAAATACCGCTTCTGCAGATTTTTCCGCATTTTTTTTTTTACAGTACGCCACCAACACGCTACTCTCCGAGTTTATGTGCGGTCGAAAAAAAACCGTTAGCCATCTAACGACAGAGTAGATCTGATCACGTGACCAGTGCTGCCGAGTAGAGGTTATAGGCCTACTTATACGTTTTCGTAAACGCCTGCTGAGAGTTGTTCGTTTAGGATATAATAATTACGCACTTTTCGCGCAAAACCGGTCGAAATCGTCGACTTCAAGGAAGTCCCAACATGCCATCTCCAGTAATCTCCTAGGCTACCTTGTGTTTCCAATTGCAATATAATGTGCACACATTTACGTGATTCGTAACAGCAATAGTGCGTGGGGTATACATTTATGTCGATGCCCAGAAAACTCGCATTAGTCAGTATTTATAATTAATTATTTTATTTAATGTAACACTAATGTATTTAATAATTTACATATTTAGGATCAGTGTAATGTAGGTGTAAACACTGTGCAAGCCTATGTAAATAAAAGCACGCTGTAACGTTTATGTTTACAAGCAGCGGATAGACACAAACTGGCGGAAAAAGCAAATTAAGCAGGACCATTTTTGTGTGTGCTAACTGTATCCAGAACATTATGTCTTTGAATGTTCCTCGAAATGGGGCAGAAGAACATTCTGTACTATTGTGGTCATACACCATTACAATATTATGACAATATTATGTCATCCCAGAAATCTCAGAATGAGACCAAGAAAAAAAGCCTAGTTGGGCTGTAGTTAGCAAAGCCATAAACCAAAACAACAGACCACGAAAGATCCCATAAAGAACTTTTATTTCACCTGAATACGGGATCAGATGTCAGCTCCCGAAACGTCCAAAAAATGCGGTCTTTTGAAATATACTGTGTTCTTTTGTGTCTTCATCGTTGTGTCGTCTAGTCTGTTGTAACGTCGTCATTATTGTGTCTTGTGTCCAACATTGCCTTCGCCCCAGTATTGTCGGTGCTGTCCTGAGTTTTACAGATTATTTTGTTTTGTATATCGACTTTTATGTTTATTTTATTTTCCTTAATTTGTCGTCAACTAATCAATTATTTAATTTTCATGTCCTGTAGTTTTGGTTTATGGGTGTGTTAACTACATGCCAAACTAGGCTTATTTTCTAATTCTTTAGTTAGTTTTTTCCCAAGTCTCATTATAATATTTTTGGAACGACATAATATTGCAACGGTGCATGCCCACAGTAGTACAGGACGTTGGTCTACGCCACGGCCGTAGAAGAACAGGCCTGGAAACTTGACCCCCTTGTCCTAGTCGTCTGTGACCTTGTTCTTTGGCTGCAATTCAAGTTATCGAGAGTGTTGTTTGTCTTTGGCGGGGCAATCAGGGCGATCGGGCTCAAACTCCGCCCACTTCCCTCCCACTTATTTCCAGTGTTAACATAATAAAAATAAACAATTTATCAAAACGTATGTTTTTATCAATTTATGAAATACTTCCTTCGCTCACAATCCTAAAGCATGCCTCCAGCCATCTTTATTTACTTTATAATGTAAACACTGAAAAAAAAAATGGGCGGAGTTTGAGTCCGACCACCCTGATTGCAGTGCCAAAGACAGACAGCACTCTCGGTAACTTGGTGAACTGAAGCCAAACAACAAGGGGGTCAAACAAAATTCATTGGTAGTTAGGCGAGTGTCCAGACCTGTTCTACGATGGTGGTCTATGCCTACCTACCCCGTATTGGGCAGAGCTTGGAGCAGGCCCAACACCGCGCGGGTGGCAGAAAACAGCGGTGATGCAAGGGTGACACAAATACTTCCACGCTGGTGATATTTGTAGCTGTGCAGTTGGCAGCACACCATCCCGACGAGAGAAGCGATGCAGTCGATCCGAGTTACGCATGTATACACGATCCACAGTAAAGTCACCTGATAATGTCGCCTTTCGTCCAGTTTGTCTTCTGGCCACTTGTTCAAAAATAACACTGACATGTTACTGACGGACAAACATAACTGGCCTTCCTATATAGGCTGTACTTGTGTGCGTGAGACAGGAGCAGTAAGGTTGCCGTTGACGGGCGTATGTAATACATTATCGCCTCTCCGCGCAAGCCACTCAGCTGACGTGCAGTGATTTACTATTATACTTTTTTCTATAGGACTTTTAAGCGGCGACCACATTTTATTTATAGGCAGCGTAGTTCAAAGTCTAACGCTTCTTTCTATAGTTGTGTTTTTCGAATCCGGCTGTTATATTTCTAGATACAGAAGTCTGGAAAAGCCTTTTTATTGGCCATTTTGAGGGCCCTAAACTGATCCCGAGTTTATGTCGAATAAAATCAACATAGTTTCGTAAAAAAAAATAGACGTAATTCGTTGCAACGCATTTGAAGAGCCCTTAAGTTAGTCGCCTGCCTGCGTGTTAGAGACTCGGTAGTGATTGAGCTATAAGGGCGACTTTGAAGAGCCTATGAAATACCATATCGTCACAAGGAGCCTAGTACTGACTAATGTGCGAGGTTCCCACCGATCCATTTTTACTTTAGGACTTCAAGCCATGACAATATAATTTTATGTGTAGACAGTCTGTAGCAAAGTTGTGTGCACGTTTTTGACCGAGATTCTCATACATTCGGTTACTACGTTCTGAAGTGAAGTCAGCTTGAAAAGGCCATTTTTAGCTGTGTTGGAAGCCTCCGAAACAGTGTTTATAATGAGCGTGGCGTGTTAACAATGACATTCCGCCTTTGTCCAAAGTGTTGGCACAATGGGCACACTTGGAATAGTTTAGTTTTAAAAAAAAGTGTCTACGAACACATTGAAGCGCGTGGCAGGCGGCACCCTTAACGCATTTTATCACTTACGAAATTTAACGTTCCGAAGCTGAAGAATTCGCCAGCCAACAAACAAGGCGAGAGCACCTCGCCACTGCACAGCTCATACTGCTGTAACGACTCGCGAACGAACGAGACGAGAGCATTTCGCCACTGTACAGCTCATGCTACTGTAACGACTCGCGAACGAACGAGACGAGAGCATTTCGCCACTGTACAGCTCATGCTACTGTAACGACTCGCGAACGAACGAGACCACCTCGCCACTGTACAGCTCATGCTACTGTAACGACTCGCGAACGAACGAGACGAGAGCATTTCGCCACTGTACAGCTCATGCTACTGTAACGACTCGCGAACGAACGACAAGCCATCAGCAGCTCGCCACGTCGCGTCTCTATACAATCTCGCGAACGGAAGTACATTTAATTTAACTCTGGTTTTTATAAGTACTGCGTGCTGATCGAACCAGGCTGCGTGTAGGAAAATACCTTGTAATAACACTATGTACAAAGTAGAATCAATCGCATGATATAAAACGCAAGGTCACGTTTGATTCTTAATCAAATATAATCTCTGTAGCTATATGTTTCTATGTTGCACTCATTTTAATTTTGGGTAGTTAAATTGGGACAATCTGTATAACGTATTTTAAACGAATAAAATAATTCTCTGAGTTGAATTGGGAACGTGAATATTGTCTTGATATGTTTCATCAAATGATTTTTCGTGTACAGATACAACTACAAAATATCCACCCGTTTTTTAAATATTTTTTTACTAACAAAAGTAAGAAATAAATTTCATGCGCTAGCCAGACGGTACCCTTAAACGGGAATGTGTTTGAAATACTGTACGAGTATTCCTAGTATGGATAAATTCGGTTATAATAGTTCCTATCACAGTTCATAGATATTTGGTTTCTTCAAATTTTTCCGAGACGTCTGCTAATCACACACCCGTGAATGCCTATCAGTGACTGATTAAATTCGGAATTTTGGTTCGGGCGCAAGACAGGTTTAAAACAACTGTGGATTTGTGTTACTTTCGCTGTTGGCTCCTGCCTTATTTGACAGAGCCAATTGTGTGGAGATCAATGTGCTCATCATAAGCCAATGAATAGATGTGGTCTACTTGAGCAAACACACATTCTTGGAGGCTTCCCTCTTCGGGTCTCACTAGAGATGGTGAAATTTTGCGAATTCAATGACTTGCATGTTAGAATCAAATATCCTAGGCATACTCAAGCCCCGACCATTTATCCACTAGCTTCTATTCAGTGGAACAGCAGATAATACACGAATAGACATGGCTTGAGTATGCATAGGATATTTGATTCTAACGTGCAGGTCATTCAATTCGCGAAATTTTACCATCGCAATTGTGATTGGCAATTTAATGCTTTAGCATTTGACTTAGGTTTCCGTTGCTTTAAGTAGTTAGTAACAATACAACCGTAGAGATAAAGCAACGACAGTTTAAAAACAATTTAGAATTTTTTTTAACGAAAAATTTCTATTATAAGGTATTATTAGAGAAGGTGATTTATCACGGGAAAAGTTGACTGTTTCTTAGGCTTCAACGTCATGTATTCATTTCTGAGGCTTTTATTTCTTTACTGGCGAGTCCCTATTTGACAGGGCCAATGATAACTCTGGTGAACTACTACTGAGCGTCTGTGATTCGTCTATAAACAGCTAGACCATGCTATATAACCGCAGGACGCTACACTGATTTGCAGAATACGCTGCCAGAATTCATTCTCGCGATAAATCATCTTCTCTAGGTATTATACATTTTCTGTATGTATGTATGTATGTATGTATGTATGTATGTATGTATGTATGTATGTATGTATGTATGTATGTATGTATGCATGCATGCATGTATGTATGTGCGTGTATGTATGCGTGTATGCATGAATGTATGTATGTATGTATTAATGAATGTGTGTGTAGAAATAATCAGAGAAATAAGACCAAAATATTAAATCGTTTACAGTTTTAAAATAATTTGCAAGTAAAAATATCGCCTTCTAGTGACGTTACTAACAGTTCACTTACGAATAGTCCATAACGCTTCAACAAGATTTTCGGAATACATTTAAGGCACATCTGTTTCATTAGTCATAAAATCCCTTGACTGCATAACAAAACGATACTTAGAAAGACCTAAAATACTTTTCGTAATAACAAACATATATGTTGGTTGTCTGCAAACGGGCATCTTGACTTTAAGTTTTCAGTTTTACGATAGCGTAAAGTGACGAATGCTTGACGTTAGCATTGCCGAGTCTGTTATGTACGATTCTAAAAGAAGCCATGTATTAAAGCTAAAGTTTTGAATTGTGCAACCAGCGTGCATTGTGCAGCGACGTTGTTTTAAATCAACAACTGACATACGAAACTCCTGTGATAGTGTTCCTTGTGGCTGTGTAGCAATTATACTCGAGGTAGGGATGTTGCTTTTACAGAAGCACGCACAGATAAAATACCATCCCGAAGCTTTCGTAAGAAACTGAAAACTACCGAATGCACGTGCAACGTACGATGTGTCACTTCTCCTGCAGAACGTCTGTGTAAGGGTATTAGAGTTTGTGGTTGTGTGAATTTTCACCACATAATTGTTGTGAGGTTTACATTTTAATGCCAAGTAAGATTATTATCTTAAGGAGTGTTAGACGATTTTGTTGTATTTTCAATTTTTTAGCCATAACATTTATTCAAAATTTACAATCAACATTTTTCTCTTCGACAAGACATAGGATATATATTCTTGGTAAACTGCCTGACATAAATAATAATGTAATCTTTCATTAATTTTTCATGTAGAACCATTGCAGGAGAATTCTTAAAATGTTAACCTATAACTCTCTTGCAATGATTCTGCATGACAAATAAATGAATGATTCTATTATTGTTTATGACGAGCAGTTTACCAAGAATATATCTCATGCTTTGCCGAAGAGAGGATTTTTAATAATAATACAGTATTAATAAATCCTATGACTCAAAAACTGAAAATACAATAAAATTGTCTAACATTCCCCATTAAGGAGGTCGCCTGGGTGAACGTAGCTTGCGGATTGGAAGCTTAGAAGCGCGGAAGCAGTAAGTACGAGACAGAACGCGCATCATGCATCATCCTCGCCTTTAGGTGCAGTCTTCTTACCGACAGCTCGTCTTTATGAGACATTCAATGATGAACCTATAATTTAATGACGTAGAGGAAGAGCAGTAAAACCGACACCCCGTTTTGTTTTTGGGGTCTAATCTTGAACTAATGCAATACAAACGTACATTCTCTTTCTGAATATCACATGCAGGGATTTTTACCATTAGCTGATAATGTAGTTTTGATAGTAATGTTAATTGTTTTTTGTGGAAATTGACTTTTTGTACAAGCAAGCAAACTGCGAGTCTATGTAATTGGTCACTAAAACTGACATACCATCAGAAATAATAAATAAATAACTACATAAATTAAAAAACACTGCAAAACGTAGATTAAATAATACACTTAATGAACTTCAGATTTTAAGTTTAATTTCAAATATGGTTACCAAATATGACTGGCACTAATAAAAATATTACTATTGATAAAAATCATGAATATACACGTCGTTTTCGGTACCGCTGCCCTCACTGTGTGCCCAGCCTTGACATGAGAGGCACTGGACCCTCTCCTCCAAATCAGTATCTTGAGAATAAAGTCGGTCACAGAAAATATAAACTGCTTCATCACTTTCAAGAACATTTGGGAAATCCAATTCGTCATGAGATGAACCTCCGCCGCTTGGATGCTCTTCTCTGTTACCTCCGATGCTCCGCCTTGTTGCAAGTCTTGTATTTCCAGTTGAGCTTTCACCAGAGTCTCGTCTCAAAAAATCTGTCTGAACCACAACATAATCCACGATCTTCAGCACTACCCCGACCTTTTTGAGCTTTTGTGGCCTATTTCTTTTTCTTTTCAATCGTGGATCTTAAGGCATTCATACGTGGAGACGATGTAATTACTTTCGATTCACATAGGTTTAAGGACACTTGTGGAAATTTTGCTTCTCTTGAAAGGAACAGGAGAAATTTCAAATGAACTGGTGTCGCATGATGTACGGGGATGTGGTTCACTATCATCTGTTGTTGCTGGCGGAGTTGTCTCGCCATGTGGATCTTTTTTGCATAGTTGTCACCTTGAGTTGAGGTAAGACTATGCAATATGTCTATTACATTTTTATTTTATGTTTAATGTTTTATATTTACTACGGGACATCTGAAACAAATAAATACAGTTCATATTTTATTTCAAGTCGACTAAACACATTCAACGCTAAACATTACGGTGTGTCCGTTTACAAACCTACAAACTCGATGGGTATGTCGGTTTACAGACTCCCAAATTGGCAGGGTATGTCGGTTTTCAAGTTACACCCCTCATTTTATTGTTGGAGAACCAGTACCGTTAAAAATACAAACTAAATTGTTTACGAATCTTTGAAACGTATACAGTAAAACACTATGGCATAATTTAGTTTTCTAATTACCTTTTAGTTCCGTCAATATGCTCTAAACACTTAAACGGCAATAACTTTCAGACATCACAAAACACACACTGTACTGCCAAGACGAAAACATGCAACGAAAATGGTCAGAGTGTGATTTAGATGCGTTTATGAGTAAGGACGACGTAATTCATGGTAGAACGGTAGAGTGCAGCACCATCCATTTTTTAAAGGAGTGTTGGTTTACAGACCTATGACAGTTTAGCTGCCTTTCCTCTAATGTTAAAGATAAAAGTGTCTTATACACGTATATATCTTTCAAAATATTATGCGCTAAGTTTCTTGTACCAAAATCCACATCACCTATTTTCGGCGGTAAAAGTAAATTATAGGGATAAAGTGAACACTAGATTTAACATTTGAAAAAAATATCACTAATTGTTATACTGAATTTAGTTCAATATGAGCAATAATTGCCTTACTCCTTGTATGATTGGCAGCGAATTACCGAATGTAGTACCGTGTATTTTTTTATTTTAACACAAAAATACTGAAATAAAATGAACTGAAATTGGCATATTTGTGTTCTATATAATCAGTAAACTTTTTTTTATCTAACTAAATAGGTTGCTACCGACTGCAAAATTTATCTTACACGCTCAAACATCAAGTGACATGTCTAGAGAGTTTAAATATTTTCCGTCGTTGGCCGTTACGCGCGGAAAGATACGAAATGACTGAAATTTAGCAGAGCGTTTTTGAGAGCTCGTTTAATCCCGAACCACCTATAAGAGGTAAATGGTGGACATATGATGAATATACACACGTGTGATCTATAAATGTTATTTCTAAGTATGTCACTCAGGTACGTTGAACAGTTTTCTAATAAATTTGTTTCGACCTAAGCTCTGCACGCCACTCAGCAAGTTGGGCAGGCAGCCACCTTAATATTGTGGCATTGTGCGTTACTTATCCATATACAGGCTGTTTCAGAAAAACTTTTACGAACTTGGGAGGTTTCACCAAAACAAGGAAAAAAGGTCCATATATATATGAAACCATTGGTTTTTGAGTTATTAATGCAAGTTTAGTTAAATTAAAGGATGACATTTCGATATTAGCATTGGTGAAACTGACATAAACTCATGGTGAATGTTAAAAATGACATCATCTTGCTTCGTCACACATATTCACATGTTGGATAGTGCACTGTCATATCCTGTCAAATATTCCCTCATTCGTCATAGAGAATTAATACAAATGAGAACATCAGCATACTTGTATCCATAACATAACTCGGGTTATCTTATTAACATCAATTTTGGAACACTCTGAAACAACTTTCATTAATAACTCAAACACTGCGGATTTCTGGACCTATGTTTACTAAGACTATAATTTTTTTTGTTTTTGTGTAAGAAACTCATCCTACAATTTTGTAAAAGTATTTCTGAAACAGCCTGTATAGTGTGCCAAATGCAAATAAAGGTAGTTAGCACTGTCTCTGTTATAACATTTTCAAATAAATCTTGCTAAATTTTCTGAATCAGGAAGAGATTAAGAAAATTCAGAATAATGAGTTATACAAGCTTGTAAAGGCACACCGATTAGCGTGGTTAGAAACTCGTATTTTTCTCTCTGACTACGTTGCTTGTACTTCAATGTATTTTTATTAAACCTAAATTTCAGTAATCATACGCGAACTCTGAATATGTTATGTATGCACGGGAAGTATTTATGGCAAAATTATATTCTTTGTGTCAAAATCGGGTAGTATATCAGGAATAACATCTCTGTGTTTCAAGGCCGACACAAGTGATTTCTCGTAACGGGAATCAGTATGAAGTTAAGCTGTTAGAATTTATAGCCCTGTATTTTAATGCGTCTAGAATAATGCTACTTATTTTTTTTTAAGGCGGGTCATAAACACTAATATTAACTTGCGGAAATCTGCTCGTGAAGGAATATGAATCGCATGATACGCCGAGTATAATTAATGCTGCGAGAAGCATGTTATTAATGTGTACTTTGCACAGATCCGACTTCAAACAGGATCTGTTGACTAAGTAAGTAGGTTACGTGCTAAACACCGGCTTAAGACGTAACCGCGGAGATCGGAAAGATAAATAATGCCTGTGAAGATTTCACAAATTATAGTAGCTATATTTGATCTATATCAGTTTCTCAGAAACAACTGGCGCTAACTGCCATACAAATACCGCTACCTTACAACGTTTTGGCTCAAGTAAGACTAGACTCTACACGGGTGAACGTTTAGCCACGTGCTCTCAACGGTAATAGACCAAGAGCCCGTGAATGCCAGACCTTCCTTATTTTATAAAAGTAACATGTAGCAAAGGTGTATTAAATATCAACTTAAATTTGTCGAAGTATAAAGCGTAATTTTCTTAATTATCCTTATGAATAATATTAAAAATCACGCCATCAATGGCCAGATACAGAGTAACAATGTTACAGGCTGTGATATGACACATATAAATCAATAAAAATATATAGTCTTGTAAAAGATTTTGAAATTTTTGAATTTTCATTTCAAAATTCAGCATTTTGTATTGAATACAAAAATATTTTATTTTTTGTTTTATACATGTCAATTCATAGCCTACAACATTGTTATACATTGTAAATGTTTTCGGTTTGGTGTGTCAGTTGGTTTTAGTGGCGTGCATAAAACCACAAAGTGCAAATTTTGACGTTTACGACTCATTACGGAAGAACTATAAGAAATACAAAAATTTTCGAGGTGGAAGATTTAATCACAATTTTTGTCTAAAATAAGAAAAAAATTTGGTAGAAATATAAAAATAATCAAAGACGTTGAAAACTGAGGTGTACTGCGCCCTTAAGCTAGAGAAGTGATAAATCATCAATCCTCAGTGGCCCAATGGTTAACCTGCTGAACCACTGATTTCAAGGAGTAGTGTTTCGGAATTCCACTACCGTTCGAATTTTTAAGACATTTCAATTTCATTAATTATGTCTTGTGTGTGCGTGTTCTTTGTACATAAAACAATAAAAGGGTTCAAATGAGTCCTAATTTTCGTGTTTTCATTTACGAGGAACCTTTCCATACATTTGTCACATATGTGCGATAATTTTGTCTTAAAAGTTTGATTTGCTTTTCTTAAATGTAAGTGAATTTTACTTAAAAATGAGCCGTGACTGGAGCAGTGGCGTAAATTACACTAACAGCACATCTGCGTAGCGTAGTCGGCTGCCTAAATGATGTTCTGGGTTCGATTCCCAGGTCCGGCTGGGTATAAATTTGTGTTCATTTAGATGGTTACATAGAAGTAGTCTCATTACAACTGTCTCAACGTATACCATAAGTCGAATGACTTCACTAAATGGGGAAATGTTTAAGTTAAGAAGTAGCTACAGCGCTCGACTCGCGATGCTTTCTGCTGGTTTTGCAATATTTCTTTTTTTTTTTTTTTTTTTTAACTTCAACGAGTGCCTATATCAAAAATCTGTTTGGCAGTTTTGTTTTAAAGGTTTTTTATTTATTTTTTTTTCAAAGCTAGAAACTCTGTATACTGTTGGATTAAAAAGTCAACTAACCAAAATTTCGTTATTTACGTAATTAGCTAACACCATAGCATTTACTGCCTTCAAAAAATGCAGGTACAATGGAGAAAACTATTCTAAACAAAACTGCCAGACAGATTTTTGATATCTGCTTTCGTTTAGATGTAAAAAATTAATACTGTATAGTTAAAAAAGTAGATACTAGAGAGCGTGGCCTTAAGGCCATGATCTTTAATTTATTTAAAACAATTACAAATAACTCAAAGATTAATTAACCAAATGATTTGAAAAAAAAATTGAGACTGTGTACAGTCATAGTATACACAATTTTGCCAGAGCGTTTTTTTTTTTTTTTTTTTTTTAATAATGTACCGTTTGCGAGCAAAAAATTATTTTGCTTCATTTTGGCTTATTTTGACAACAAAATATATGCTATTTCAGGGGCAAAAATTTAAAAATCTGTGTGGTGTATTGCAACAGAAAATTTTGGATTCAAACGATGATATATAAGTGTTAAAACTGCCGGAATAAAATTTTTATACATGTATTAATATGCGTTAAAAAAAATATATTTTCGGAACCACTGCTAAACTAAAGAGCAAGGCTTTAAAGTAACCCGGGTTTAATTCCCGACGAGACCTACAAAAGATTTTTAGCATGCGGGAAGAGTGGCGGATGTTGTTGTTACTCGGAGGGTTTTTTCCTCGGGTTATATCGCTTCCCTCACCATTCGCATTCGGTCGCTTCTCCTTCGTAGGTTTACATCTCGTGTCATTCTTCAGAGTTGGTCAAATGCCGACGTTTGGTCATTTACAAGACGTTTGCTCTCGAGATGTTATGTAGGCGGTTCGTTTAAATACCATCGTGTGTAGAAAAAGTAATACTAAGGTTAATTATACTACAGGTTAAAAAGAAAATGTGTTTTATTAGGGGAGAGTTTGGTACAGAGAAACATTCTGCCGCTAGTTGTGCTGCTATCGCTAAGGGACCAGAAAAATACGAAACTATAGTAATATTAAATTTAAATAAGTTTGGAAATTATGGAAGCCATTTAATTTAAGTTTAAAGAGAAAAGAAACCAATTTCGCGTTTTAAATTATCAGCTTAATGTACTTAAGTTCAGGTAAGCTCTGTGATTGGTCAGTTTAAACCCAATAGCGATACCAGCGCTCAAGCGGCAGAAATTTTCCCTGTGACGAACTTTCAACGTTGATATTTCAGGCTTGTAGTATAATTAACCTTAGTAATACTTACTATCTCCTCAGGAGTAAACTTGGGTTATATCACTTTGGCTGTCATTTAGGGTGGATTTTTAATATTAAAAATGGGAGAAAACTACAAACTACCTGAAAAGAAAAAGTAAGTAGGGTTTTTAAAAGTTGTAATTTTATTCTTAATAACCATTGCCCTGCCCCCGAGTACGCCATCCTACTCTGTACACAATTTAGTTCGAATCCCGCCTCGTGTAACTAACTACTTCAAGATACCTTTGGGGTTGCAAACAATTATGAAAATGAGTAAATTTTTTCGTAGCTGCTACTGAAATTTTCTAAAGTAATTTTTGTAAAACATGTCATACATACAATGCATCGATATACTGACCTTCAGTATCTTTAATTTTAATTACATATGTTAAATATATATATTTTTTTATATTTTCTACGCCTCTACAATAATTTAATGACGTTGATGTGTGATTATGCAAAACTATGGTGCCTACATATTATTTTAATTGGGGAAAGGATATGGTATATGAATTGCAAAAGTTCAACAGTATTTGGCACCAATATTTTAAAAATAATCAATTTTTACGTGTCGAACGCCCTTAAAGGGCCATACAACCCTCTCATCTAACTTTTTTTTTAGTAGCAAGATACGTGATAGTAGCCTCCAGGGACGCGAAATAATGTTTTAATAACATGGCGGAGGCAGATTGCAGAGATAGGCCAGCAGGAGAAAGATAATCTTCGACTGATGGCTGGACAAGATCGTGGAAGCGATCGAGGAAGACAACTAGGCTGGCCGTTACTGCACCGTTACAACGAGTACAAGACGGTCAGGGTAAATAGAACACTTTTGAAACCCTAGTTACTTTCTTTTTCCAACAAATCAACCGAAATAACAATCAGCGCGCATAAAATGTAACGAACTCAACAGTTAACATACACAATAAATAATATTTTGTAACTATTCTAGACCCGGTGGTATTCAAAAGTGCTCACTTTATTGTGTACTGCCTTTAAGAGGGCGTGGTACATAATTCAACACTAAAAGCATTAATCTATAACTGTAGGTGTCTTGAAGCCAATTTGCGAAAGTTAAACAATAGTAATACTGCCAACGTTTTAACCAAAATAGTTTCCAGTGTTACGAACTTCTGAGGCACAATCTCTGTCGCCGGAACATCGTGCATTTAACTACGGCGCAAGAGATCACGCGTAACGAGTTAGTAATTTTGGATAAATTTGATCATAAAGTTGGCAAATACCATTATCTAGGATTGTCATTCAGAATTTTATACTCATTGGCTTCGAAAACAGCGTAGAAATCAATTGATGTTTTCAGCGTCTATTTATCTACCACGCACTCTTAAGGGGCCCGCCTCGCTGCCGTAAAATCGCTCTGCGGCGTGTTTGAAGAATACGTTTTACACTGAAACTAAAACATGTGTGTTTACACCGTTTGTCAACGAAAAGAACACACACTTCAGACGACTACCTCTAAGTACTTTGAAGACAACACACGTATTAGAAATCCCCTTTTAGGGCACGTCAAAATGGGTTAAAACGGGGTTCTCAGGCTGCTATAGCAGATAATATACTAATCGGATACATGTGAGACCACTTAAGGGTAGTGCATTGGACTTTAGTAAAGTGATTTCGTAAATAAAACAATAGGGTCAACACAACACTTAAAGTCCCATAGGAAAATAGTATTTTCGCGAAGCCTGCACGCCTTAAGTGGAGAAGTGACGCACCGTTATTGGCCCATACGACGTCGCCCTTAGTACCATACCTCACTCACACAAGCACATGTGCCACGAGGCGGGCCCCTTAACCCTGCAGACTAGGTGGACTTCGCCTGGGATGCTTCGAGGCGGATTCACAACCTACACTTAGCTCACGCACGTGCGTGTAAAGTAAACACTCTTTGAGTTGTGCGTCCAAACATTCACATCCTCACGAAGCGTGCATGCGCGCGTGACTCATTTGGTCAACTTCCTACTTCCCACGTGCGTGCGTCAAGCGGTGGCTGTGTTTCCAGCTTTAAGAAGCCGTGGTACATAATTCAACTCTAAAAGCATTAATCCCATAACTGTGAGGTTTCTTGCGAAAACCAAACAATAGCAATCATAGGCAATAGTTTTAGCCAACGTTCTAAGCAAAATTGTTTCCAGTGTTACGAACTTCTGAGGCACAATCTCTGACGCCGGAAAACCTCGTGCATTTAACTGCGGCGCAAGAGATCACGCGTAACGGATTTGTAATTCTGGATAAATATTTACTCCTAGTGTTAGCAAATACCATTATCTAGGATTGTCATTGAGTATTTTACCCATATTACCTTCAAAAAAACGTAGAAATCAATTGATGTTTTCAGCGTTTATTTATCTACCACACACTCTTAAGAAGTTGTGAGGACGCAATACTTTGTACAGCTATAATAACCATTTTCAAACGCTCTTCTTTCTTTCGTAAATAGATTTGTTTCTGTCGATAAAAATTATCGATGTGTCGTCATCTATAGCAGAAGTCGGAGTCCAGGCTGCACTGCTTCTGGAACTTAAAATTTTCTTAGTTTTCATTATTTTTAATGCAAAACCTTTTCTCTGGTTATACCAAATATATCATTAAAATACTTTATGGAAGTTACGATCGCTGTGATATTTTTTTTTTTTTAATTCTCGTAGGCGAATTTTTTTTATTTTATGCATGTTCCAAAAACAGTAAAAGTTTGACTTTTAAAGTGTTATGCAAAAATGTATTTCGGTCGAACGTGTTATGGGAAGTGATTGTATAAGTTGAACAGAATTTCACAGAAAAATAAAATGCTGGGGGGAAAAAATGTTCCACCTCACAGTAAACAACAGCTCGTCGGTAACTATGGGCTTGGGCTGTTGTTGCTCGCAATTCCTGTGTCGAGAGAGACTACCTAGCGCTCAGATTATGTAAGCACTAATTAGACAACACCCCGGTCTATTAGTAGGGAAGAGTGGTGGCAGTGTGTCAACTTGGAAAAGTTGCCTATTGGTGTACCCTGGGGGGGGGGGGGGAGAGAGAGAAGAGGAGGCTCCCAGAAACATTGAATATGTATAGGCTTTTCATTGGTAGCAAGCACAACAAAATGTAAGCCATTTTTTTAAGTCACAGGAAATATGCTGCGATACCGGTTTGAACATATTCGCTCAAATGTCTCCGAATGATTTCCGAGGAAATTATCATTTTATGTGTGAGGGACCTTTAGTGATGTTACAATCAATGTTTTTTTTTTCTTTTTTTTTTTTTTTTTAGTTAACTACGTACGTAGTCCCACATACTTTAAATCTAAATTAGTGAATATTCACTGATTCACGTCGACGGATGGAGCAGTTTCAACAAATTGAATACAGCAAGAAACCACTGTGAAATCGGTGACTATTCACTGATTCCTGTGAAGAATGCCAACATTCCACAAGTTAATTAGTGAATGTCCACAGATTTTCCAGTAATTTTCACTGACTCAATAACCGAAAACTGTTCTTTGAAAAGTACTGGGAAAACGGCGAATATCCACTGATTCAAGTGAGATGTTGGCACTCGTAAAGGAAATCGGTGAATATTCACTAATTAAACGGTGACTACTTTCACTGATTCTGTTTTAGAGTGACGGTTATGTTAAGGCACGAGGTTAGCATTGGATACGGCAAAATTCCAACATCACATGTTCAAATAGTAACGCGATCAGAGTAATCAATTTTAGAATAAGTCAATAAATCCTGAATTGCTTGGAGGGTTTTGCACATTAAGACCATGCTCTTTAGTTCTTACTTTTTTTAGTGATATTACTAATTTTTACGCCTAAACGAGGGCAGATATCAAAAAAACTGTCTGGCAGTTTTGTTCAAAATAGTCTTCTCCGTGTTGGCTGATTTTTTTAAGGCAGTAAATACCATGGTTTTAGCTGATTATATACACAACGAAATTATCGTTAGTTGACTTTATAGTTGAAAATGTATAAATTCTTGTTTTGAAGAAAAAAAATAGCTGTCACGGCAAACATCACTTTAAACAAAACTGCCGGATAGAATTTTGATATCTGCCCTCGTTTAGGCGTAAAAATAACTATCGCAACACTATTAGAAACTACAGAGTATGATGATCAAGTAATCTGAAGTAAGGTCGGTCACGTGACTAGGAAAAACCTGTACCTTCCCTCAGCAGGTTACTAACATGTCCCCTATAGGAACATAAACTGAACTGTAGTTTCTTATAATCGATAAACGAGTTTAGCAGATTTCACGCAATAAAAAACTATTTTCTTGCGCAGAGAAAAATAATTGGTAGAGTCAACCGTATATATGTTCGTATATGTCGAAAGAACCGTGTATATGTTGAAACAACGAAATATATGGATGCCTGGCTGATTTTGTCACCTCAACAAGAGGGTTTAGTCCCGTTAAACCTGAATGCTGTTAGACCAACAATACCAATTCTTTAGCGCTTTTCACACATTGTTCAGACAACAAAAAAATTCAGGGTGGCCACCCACCTGGAAAACCTGGAATACCTGAAATTATCAGGGAAATTGTGGTCACCTGGAAATATCAGGGAAATTTCAGGGAATTTTCTTGCCTCATTCTTTTCGAGCTTCCACAAAAACCATAGGAATGAATATAATGGAGTTTTGAGAGCATTATGGCATTTTTATTGAAATTACCGTTATGCAGGTGTAACGATACTCCATCGTCAAGTTCGTAGCTGTTTCTGCTGAATGTTTTATCAAGTTCACTGACTTTAGTGTCAGAAAGGACGTAAAATATTTATCTTTATTGGAAAAAGTGTTGAATGAAATGTCGAAATGTTGTTTTCATACTTGCAAAAATCAGGGAAATTTTTGGTTTTCTGTCCGGGAAAAATCAGGGAATTTTCGTTGTTCCAATGAGTGGACACCCTGAAATTTTTTGGGATAAGACAAAATTTTGTTTCGCCATATACAAACTTAGATATGATTAACTGTAACATACCTTTTTCTCTGTGTAACATGCTACAACACAGTTTGTGCGCCAGGTGGGGCTAACATATCTTCACTGTACTATGAGGCGGCCGCTTGGGTGGACATAGTTTGCGCGTTCGAGGCCTAGAAGTGAGACGGACGTAAGGACGAAATAAGCACGAACATCACGCATTACCATAGCCTCTAGGCGCGAGTCACTAACTGGCATGCTATCTTCTCGCCGGCAAGTCGCTTGTATGAAACATACAGTGGTGAACCTGCCATTAAATGATGTAGTAAGACAAACGTATATTGCAAACGCCTATATATCGAGGGATTAATGTCAAAGAACCGTTATCTACATAATTTGTCTTTTTGAGTTAAGGCCATATTTAATACGTGCAGGGCCGAAACTTTATTGTATCAAAGAATCGTATCTCAAAACATATCGGTTTTTGGGATATGCACAACCTTAACTACATAAGTTCAAAAAGTAGGCTATGTAATGTCAGATGACCTTATATCAACTTACGTGTTTTTATAGATACGGTTCTTTGCCACTAACCCCTTGATATTTTTTAATAATTCTGTTCCAATAATTACATACTTATTAAAATATAATAGAAAAAATACCCGTTCGCCATTATCGGTCGCTAGAAAATTTGCTTTAATGAGCAGTTCCTAAACAGACATTTCTTATGTTAGACAAATTTATTGTATTTTAAGTTTTTGAACCATGATATTTATTCGAATTGTATTATAAATATTTTATTTTCGACAAAGCATAGGATATATTCTTGGTAAACTGCTTGACGTAAATAATAATGGAATCTTTCATTAATTTTCCATGCAGAATCATTGCAAGATAATTCTTGGAAGGTCACCAACGATTCAAATAGAAAACAGACTAAAATCAAGCTTCCTTCCACGACAATATATGCGGCGTTTCGGGAACTGATATCTTGAGGAACTTGTACACACTGAATTTATGTATGCCTTTTAGGGATTGTATAAATGTTTTTTTTTAATAACTATTGATATTGGCTTTTCGTTTTTTATTTTTGTTTTATTCTGCAGTTTCCTTTCATTTGGCAGAAATATTCGCTTGTAACTTCGTATGTCTACAAAAACGATTAAGTTAATAACACTAGGCCATTGCATGAATCGTTCAACATTCACGTCATGAGCTTAATTTCTGTAGGTTATCACCACAACACGTACGATGAATACACTCCGTGCTGAATCAAGAGTCACTGATTTTCAGCGAAAATAATTTTGCAGCAACTTGTTTCAATACCTTAAGGAGGCCGCCTACCTCACGCTTCAAATGCGTTGCAGTGTGTTCGTAAACAGGGTTTTTCTGCGAAAATATTCCACGTACGCCCATTGTGCCAACGTACGAAATGAAAACAAACTTCAGACAAGGTCGGAACCTCATTGTTAAGACACCACGCTCATTAAAAACACTGTTTCAAAGCCCTCCAACATGGCTAAAAACGGCCTTTTCAGAACGCCATACTTCAAAATGTACTAACCGGATGTATGTGAAACTCAGATTGCGACCTGCACTGAATATAGTTGCAGATTTTCCATCAATAAAATTATATGGTCACCGCTGAATGCCCCATAGAAAAAACCGTTCAGCGGGAATCTTGCACGCTAGTTCAGCGCTTGGCTCGTTGAGGCGACGCGGCATTTGATGCGCGTTTCAAGGTCGACCTTACTGCTCCGTCGCTTTTAGAGCCTCTCAGGCGCGGGTAGGCGGCGCCCTTAAGAGGGCGTGGTAAATAAATAAGCGCTGAATTCTTTAGTTGAGATCTAGACTTTTTGAAAGACAATTTTTGAAAAACTGCAAAACAGCAATCCTTGATAATTATATTTGCCAACTTTATGAGCAAACATTTACGCCGCAATTAAATGTAAGATATTTCGTCTTCAGAGATTGTTCTTTAGATGTACGTTACTATAAAAAAAATTTTGTTCAGAAAGTTGGCAAAAAGTACTGCCAAGGATTGCTGTTTTTTATGTTTGCAAATTGTCTTCGAGAAATCTAAAATTCTGAACTGATGCTTTTAGCACTGAATTATGCACCATGCACTTATAAGAGCACATATGCAGCTGTGTTTCATGGTCAGTGATTGGCTGTTTTTAACTCTCAGCGTCTAGGGTTCTACCCGCCAATCACAGACGTGTGGTGTCGCAGTAACCTTGTCCTGTTTGGCACATAGACACGCTACTAATAACTACGGAGCAGGAGTGCATGTACGGCAATGGAACAAGCTGGTGTAAAATCCTGGATGTTACACCAAAGATCAGCGTGTCTATGAATCATTCTGTGTAAGTGGGCCGTGTCGACTGTGGCACTATGATCTCGTGTGCTGGTCACGTCCCTTCAAGGCGTGGGAGGCGCCGTCGGACGTTCCCACACGCCCACGACCATCTTCGCCCGTCACTACAGTGTTGCCAAGTGTGCCTGCATAAGGGCCACACAGTACACTCGTCACTTCTCTAGGTAAGAGTGCGTGGTAGATAAATAAACGCTGAAAACATCAATTGATTTCTACGCTTTTTTCAAAGCCAATATGGATAAAATACTCTATGACAATCCTAGATAATTGTATTTGCCAACTTTATGAGTAAATATTTATCCAGAATTACTAATTCGTTAAGCGAGATCTCTTGCGTCGTAGTTCAATGCACGAGGTTCCGGTGTCATAGATTGTGCCTCAGAAGTTCGTAACACTGGGAACTATTTTGTTTAAAACGTTGACTAAAACTTTTATCTAGGATTGCTATGTTTAATTTTCGCAAATTGGCTTCAAGAAACCTACAGTTATAGATTATTGTTTTTAGCGTTGAAATACATACCACGTCATCTCGCCGATAACTGACCCTTGTGTGTCAATCAACTGTGAGCTTGACATTTTATGACGAAATATTTCAGGTACAGGTGTGTTGTATACGCCTACAGCTTCTTAAGGGTGTTCAAGTGCGATAAAATCATAATTTTATATTTACAAGAAATAGTGTTAGTTTAGTAGACGATACTTGTGAGTACAGTTTCCTCGTACGGAACAATTTTAGCTTCCGTAGTTTTCTCATAAAGTTGTGTTAAAGTCAAAATTTGCATGATCTGCTGCCATGCAAATAGTACAAAGCAGTTGACTTACGTGCGTGAAATAATTCTCAGTGAAATAACATACTATAGGCTACATAATAAAACAATTGACAAAATCCCGCGAACTGTTTTTGTGTTTTAAAAAAATTGCTGAATTTGCAATTTTTTCCTGTTGTGATTTTTAATTAAAAATTTAAAATATAACACTGCGGGGTTTTTAATGTGTTATCGTATAGCTCATGGAATGTAAGTTTACAGTGAATTATTTTAAGTTGGTCAGTTGGTTTCCACTATTTGCATGGCAGCAGAACATGCAAATTTTGACTTTAACACAACGTTATGAGAAAACTATGAGACCTAAAACTGTTTCGTAAGAGTAAAATGTACTCACAAGTACCGTCTAAAAAACTAACAATATTTCTTAAAATTGTAAAATTATGATTTTATCGCACTTGATCAGCCTTAAGGCGGCCGCCTGGTGGAACGGTGTGTTCGTATGTGTGAGGCGAAAATCGACGAGGCACTACGAGCGACGTTGGCCGGCACATGTATTGTGATATCGCCTCTACGGCCAAAGTCGTAAACGCGCGCGCAGTGTTCCCGCCGTAACGTTTTTACTGTGGGACTTCAAGCGATGACCCAATCATTTTAGTATACGCCTTACTGTAGCAAAGTCCATTGTACTTGTAGACCTCAATTTCGAACGAATCCGGTACGTTTGTCATAAGAAATAACCACGTGAAAAAAAAACGATTTTAGCCAAATCGAAGGGATTTAAAATAATGCTTCCAATGTGCGTGATGTCTTAAAAGTCACTTTCACAAGTACTTTGAAGTGTGTATTTGTTTCGCAGATAAAAATTGTGGACGCATGTTTACTGGTCCGTGAGGAAAAAAACGTAACTCCAAACAAGCTACATGCAGATCGAGCGTCAGCCAGGCGGCCGCCTTAATGTTCTGAACCAAGACTGTCGTCCTGAAAGAAACCGCAAAATAAAATAATAACATTTTCGTCATTTTTGTTACTTGAGAAAATCAGTTTCATATCGGTCTTGGCTTCCAGGCTGGAGTCCCATCTTGCTTAAGTCACTTTTAATCTGCCTAGGCCGCCTTAATGTTCTGAACCAAGACTGTCGTCCTG
>PNEQ01023808.1:14546-58185 GCA_003012365.1 Medauroidea extradentata | reverse complement strand
GTTCATGGCGTACTACATCACCACTAGGAACTTTTCTCAGCATATTGTAGCTGACTAGTTGTGCTAATGTTAATGCCTCTTGCCTAGCATTATTATCAACTTGGTGTAGACTGTTTGGCCCATATAGCAGCATTTTGATCAGTGCTAACAATATAGGAGGAACACTTTGTTCTTGAGATACTTCATCAAGTTTGGTGTTGGATTCTAATTTCATGTTCAAAGTCACCGATCGTATCTGTTTGGCAATTCTGGCTAAATTAACTGCATCAATTTTGCTACCCATCTCACATGCCTTATGTATTGCATCACCTACACCTTCTTTCAGTGTTATAAGTACATCACGGCCTTTGCTGATAGCAGTCACTTGTGGTATTCGTTCAAGTATTAGCTCTTTTAGACGTGTTGAGTGTGGAGTTTGTATTTCTCCCGTTAGTTGTTCTAAGCGCTTTTCGAATAACCCTACCAACTGTCTTAATTTAAAAACTGGAATCACTTCGCTGTCAACAATTTCATCCTCAATATATGCCACTAACTCTGCCAATGCTATGTCGAAGTGTACTTTTTTAGCGTTAGAAACATTTTCTTGTGACCTATCAAGTGAGCGGTTCCTATTATAGAATGTTTTGAGGCATGTACTATGGTACTGAGCTTCTGTTACAATAAGATCTCCCTCGCTTAATTTTGCTATAGTTTTACGATCTTCAAGGGCTACTGCAAATGAACTTATCTTGTCACATACTTCTTTAGTTTCCACTTTATGTAGCAGTTTCTTCTTCATCACAAAAGAAGCACCGATTGGTAAAGTTGTACGTTTCACCACGTGATCGTGTAAATGGTTGATCTGACGAATTTACTTCTTCGTTATATTTAGACGGTCGATTTTTACTTGTCAATATTCTGTTCAGTTTGTAACTTGTATATTTCGCACGGCAATTCTTATGAAACTTGGCACAGTTTACCTTAAGGTTTTCAAATAAAGAATTATGACTCAAGTTATGAAACTGTACGTCTTTTGGAAGTACTCCAGCACTTTAAAAATTTTCTAGATCTGACGGTAGTGTTTTGTAATCCTCTCCACCTCGTGTTGTATTAGCAGGGCATGTCAATGGTTCACTTGTTCTTAGCTGACATAAAATACACAGATCCCAGCTAAAGTTCTTATTCTTCTTTACTGCAGTGGCATCAGGATCTACAGTGCGATATTTCGTCTCCAAAGCTAGTTTTCTATTTCATCTGAAACATTACAAACAAATAAACTTGAAACTAACTTCTTGGTTTTTTGTTGCAAAAACATATGTTTGGCAATTGTTTTTATCCTTCATTGGTGTGCATATTTTTCTACAAAGTTACTATATTAACAACTGTAACACTTGATTAGATGCATCTCAAGTCACACCAAAATAATTACTTAATAATACTTCGCTGAGTAACACAATCTTCCAGACTGTGTATTAACACATCCGTTACATTTTCATGATTACCGTTTGCAATTATTTCTGTGCCACCATTTAATGATTTGTGGCCTTAATTTCTAATGTACAACAAGAGTTGGTGTTTAATGTTATACAAAAATGTGTTTAATGAAGTCATTTATTAATTTGAAAAATATAATATTTATTTAAGAAAAATTTCGTATTGCATATATATTGACTCCTGTTTCACCCGCCATTTTGAAAATGGTGGACAAAATCTTTGGGCCCTACCTAAAAAATTACTCTCTGATGTGTATTTATAAACATCTGAAAGTTTCATCCTTTTCTCCAAAAGTGCATAATTCTTTATGCTATCCGCTGTACTAAATGGTAAAAGGCCAGATTTGTGATCTGTTAAAAAAACATTTCCAGTTTTAATTTCTTTCGATAATTGAGGACCTCGGGAGTAAATAATTATAACCTACATTGTAAGACAGCCTATGTAAAAAAATCTTATCTATAAATTTCGAAGCAATACTTATTTACACAATACCTAGGTAGTTTATTTTATACCACATGGTAAAATATACATGTATGTTACAGTATTGTCCAGATTTGACATACTTTATTACACCAAAGCTGAAAACTACAGGAATGATGGTTATCGTTAAATACTCCCGAAGTCATAAGCTAATAAGAGAGATTCCTTTACTATATTTAAGTTTCTTTGGTTAAGCTGTTCTTTTTTTTAATAAAAAATCGGTTTTTAAATTGTTAAGTTCATAAGCAGACAGTTGAAATACAATATTTTTAATTTCATTTATATAAGAAAAATTTTATTAATAATTCATTTTAATACTTTAACCAAGTTTACGTTTAATATGCATATCTGCACATATTCTGTCGTTTAAATTTGCATCTGGAGCAAATACTATTTTTAACGCTTTCTTTTATAATTCTTTATCAGCAACATGTCTTTCAACTAAATTGTTATGATTATGATAATCTGTGTTACGTTCTATTGCTGCCTGCTGCATCTAACGGATTATGGTTTATCATTTATTTCTAATATTTCTTGCAATCTAGTTCCAGGACCTAAAAATCATATTCTGGAGCATGTAATTTAAATGGTAATGAATTAGTTATATAATTCAGTAATCCTTTATCGAGATGTTCTGATTTCCAAAGTGGAGGTGGTACTGTCTTTAATACTCGTACAAGATATTGAATTCCTTTAGGATTATTCACTACAAAATCATTCAATTTAGGCCCACTAATCAACATAACCATTATTCCCACTTTTTATTGTAATAATATTTATTTCCAGCATTCTCTTCACCATGAATTACGAGAAATCGATCAGCAAGCTTCCTAACATAATTCATCCATATGTATTCTTTTGGAAGATTTGTATAATTTTTATACAGCTACCAGAATTTGGTAAATAATGTTTTTTATTAATCTATTCATAAACTGGTTTTACAATATGTTTCCGTTTGTCGCCTCTGCTATATTTAGGTGATCCATAATTAGGATTATTTCTTGAAAAAAAAAACCGCACTTATATCTGTTAAAATTTGACTATAGTTTTGATAATCAGCATCTGTGTAGTTACTTTCTGAAACATCCTTGCGTGTTAACAATTTCAACAAACCAACACTTCCAACATATTGTCTACCTTAAATGATAAGTTTATCATAGTTAAAGACTTCTTAACTATCACCAATAAATATATCTTACTTCCTTCAGGTTTTAATCCAAAAATAAAGTAATTACGCTTGTTTAAAAATGTGGTTACTTTGTCATCAATAAATGTTGTTCTACAGTTGTTAAATGCTTAAACGATACATCAGAGTATTTATCTTTAAACAGATCTGTTCAATAGATGTTTCTAAAGGTGTTGGTGGATAATCTAAATTTTTAACAGAAACTAGAACAAGTTATTTGATTAAATTTTTATTTTCATTAGCAAAACTTTATATTTTTCCACTGATTATGTATCACATCTATCATAGGTTGTTCTTGTTTTTATTTTTTTATATTAATCTCTTTGAATTTTTTGAAAGAATTAAGCTTTTTAAATAGCAGTCACATTATTTTCAGCTTGTTTTCCTGTTATCACTTAATAGATAAAATGTATTATTATCCATAAAAACACCTAAACACTTAAAACTCCTAAATTTAATTATCTGTAGTAATAATTTACTCATAATAAATGGATGTCGATATTTTAAATGTAAACATTCTCAAATGTAACAAACATACACCAAGTGATAATTTGACTTCATCAAATCAAATATCTCTGAGATGTGATAATATTTCATACGAACAAACAAAAAAATTAAAAAATATAATTAAATGTATTTGTAGATGTTGTGGTTCTGAAAATCAGTGTTTAAGGGAGGAAGCAACAAACATCAAATTTGCAAAGAAATTGATAAACCAGCTCGACGAAATTATTCTAGAAGAGCAGTTTTATATTTTGGTTTTGATGATCTCTGCCAAGCCGATTTAGTCGAAATTTTTTCAGGTTCACTCAAACGTATATAAAAAAATTAAGAAAGCATTTAAATATATGCTAACTGTAATTGATGTGTTTTCCTAAATGTGCATGGGCAATCCCAATTAAGGAAAAATGTGATGAAAATGTTGCATTAGCATTTAAAATCATATTAAATTATTGACAGATAAGTTAATCATCTTCAAACTGATAATGGTAAAGAATATTACTACATAATATTTCAAAAATTACTGAATTATTGCCATATAATATATTATTCAACATTTACTGATCAGAAAGCTAGTGTTATTGAAAGATTTAATAGAACTTTGTAGGGAAAAATGTGCAAGATGTCCACTATACAAGGAAGATATAATTGGATAAATAGTTAACCAAAATTAATAAGTGATTAAAATAATGCAGTTCAAATCACAATTAAAACGAAACCTGTTAATGTAAATAAAAATAGTTAAATATATATCTCGGTCAATATGAACAAATAAACGAGAAAATCCACCTAACCAAAATTTGCTATTGGTGATAAAGGTCGAATAAGTAAAACTTAAAAATGTGTTTGAAAAAAGATATTCACCAAATTGGTCGTCTAAAAAATATTTGATGTATCTTTAGTATTACACACAAATCCAATAATATATCGAAATAATGAAATGTACTACAATCCAGATACATTTCATTCTGATAGACCATTATATGTTATTAATTGTTCATATCGAAATCTTCTACTGTTCTAGATAGAACTAATATGATGTTAACTGTAGATTTTGATAAGCCAATCGAAGCTACAACAATTTGTAATGTTATGCTAATTAGTGAACGACCTCATGTATATGGTATCAACAGTGAAAGAATCACTGAGGAGATTTTGTAAGTAATATTTTTTAATTTATTCCATATTTATGGTTTGGTTTCACATAGTAAAATGTCGGCCGAAAATGAAACGGCGTTCTAATTAGTAAATGAAATCTTATATATGATGTTAAATGTGAGAGAACCACTGAAGAAATTTTGTAAATAATTGTTAATAATTTAAATATTGTTCAGAATTTTGTTAAGTATTTGAATTGTTTATTTCAACTTACTTCTCTTAATACATTAATATATGTATTTCCCATATTTCTTTTTTCACTTAATTTGATAGCCTTTAGAATTAAATATCTAACACATTTATCAATTATCCTATGGTTAATACTGATATTTATTTCTCAAGATATTTTAATGGTTCACTAATTTGAGCATAATTGAGTAAGTTATTAAATATTAAATTATTTATGTGATCAACAATATAGTTTTAATTAATTTAATAATAATTTACTTTAGACGAAAAAATAAGAGAATATAATTCGTATTAATTAATAAATATCGAAATTTATAATATTATGATATCATCTCAATCGAGATTTGTTCTAGTTGCATGTTTTGTATCAAAATTTTCTAAAATTCAGCAACATATTTTGCTTTAAACCAAAGATTATTAATTACTATCGAAATTTTTAATATGATATCATCATCTCAATCGAGGTTTTTTCTTATTGCATGTTTTGTGTCAATATTTTCTAAAATTCAGCAACATATTTTGCTTTAAACCAGGGGTTATTATTTTCATCAAATATTACAGATACTTGTTTATTATTGGATATAATATGATTATTTTCAACTGAAAAGTTTTCTAATTATTATATAAAATGTACATAATATTTTCATTCCTTTTCAATTATATAATGTCCCCATGGTAATGTATTAATATTATCTTTAAGAACAACTCGTTTATCATCATCATCACTTAATGCCCTTTCTTAAGATTCAATTGAAAATAGTTCATGTTTTCTACTTCTTATAAGAGTCATGTTTTTATACAATACTTAATTTTTGAATAAACATTTTTGTATATAATCATGAAATGTAATTTAATTGTTAACGAAGTTCATTTTATACCTTTCGCTCTTTTCTTTACATCATCTTGTGCATTTATACTTGTTTGATTTTAGGCCAATGAATTCTCCGTTACTTTTCCGTTATTTTCATCTTTCATTTTACGAATAATTTTCTTGTTTATTTGTTGTTTATTGTATCAGTTATCCTTTTCATAATCTAAAGTATCAAGACGATTAATCATTCCTTTCATGTCACTATATAAATCGTATGCTTTTACATGATATATGAATTAATCAGTGCCCATATAACATAATTCAATATTATTCCCGTATTTTAGTTTCACCACATTGTAATGAAAATCGTACATGAATGTTTTTGATGAATCTAGTATATTCTCTCGAATATAAATGGGTTTGTTTAAATATATATTTTTGTAATGCATATTAATTGCAGCTAATGACTCGGCAAATATATTCCTACCTTTAAAATTTGGTTTTGCAATTAATGTTGTCACTTGTTTTACATTTGTACATAATTTAGTATCAACACTATTTCTGATATTTTCTACTGTTTTTTTTTTCAAAACTTAATTATTCATTAATTTATAGAAATCTTTTCAAATCTATTTTTAGTGGTCGTTCGCGTTTTTTTATTTAATTCAGTATATGATTTCATCCAACCTGATTGCCTAAATGTTAGTACTCTAAGTACTTTTTTTTTCAATTTCATTCCTAAAGATAATTATTGATTAAGATTTATAGTACAATACATATTTTTCTTTATCATACAGATCAGTTAAAAATTTGGACTCTCGTGAATCTTTGGATATTCTATTTTCTGGTGCTAATGGAATGTATTTATGTAATTCATGTAATTATTTCGGATATTCAAAATAAACATCTAAAATATATCCATAATTTGAATCGTTCTACACATTTTATGTACATTAATTAATTCCAATGCTCTACTGCATTGAGTTCGCGATTTCCCCATTTAAAATCGTTATATGGTAAATATTGATTCATTGCACGACCGTATAAATTATTTGCTTTAAAATATTCTAATATGATTTTTCAATTTTAGAATCATAATTTTTATATATTGATTATTTACTTTAGCTTACCGTTCACAACATTGGGATATTCGACCTCTAATACATTTTCCAATCATTAGTATATTATCATAATCAGTTAATAATTCTAGTTATATTTTTGTTTGTTTTAACATCGCGTCCCACGCTAATCCTGGTGCAGTATAATATCATAATGGATCTAATTTACATGTTTTAATACATATATCTGTAAAGTTTTCAAATATGTCAGTCAGTTATAACTAGGGTCACGATTTTGTCGCGAAAAGATTTTTGCCCCACTTTATTTCAGTGACTCACATGCGCATTGGCAGTTTTGTTCCAAGGTTATTGGCAGCGTGTCTTTTTCAGACACGTTTCTCATTTGACTGCACCAATCAGAATAAGATTATTGTGAGTCTGTACGTCTATAATTTGCCAAGGCCAGTGAGAGTAAAATCATCCAACCACAGACGATGTAGCAGAGCTGCATGGTGTGCACATAACGCATCGAAACCAAATGTTGCAAAAAACCTTTTCGCCATAAAATTGAGGCTCTAATAATAACATATCCGATTTATTGTATAATTCAGTATATTCGCCCAGATTTTTCATATTGAATTTTTTCCAACCTTTTTGTGGAAATTAATTATAATTTTTGTATGTAATATCACATTTATCAACATTGTTATAAATGTTTTTTTTGTGGTAATTGTGTTTCATTAAATTTTTCTCTATAATCTGTATAATTATATGTGTGCACTCCTTTTTTCATTACTAAACCAAGTTGTTCACCTTCAAAATATTTAGACGTTTCTCGAAATTGTTCTTTAGTAAGATTTTCAGAAAGTACATCAATACCTCAAACCATAAATTTTACTGAATCAATAAATCTTTAATTTGCACCGTCAGTTACATGTTTCGCGAAGTAAAATTGTTTTCGTTCTTTGGTATTAAAACTGTTTTATTTTCATTTACACCGAGATGTCTTATAAATTAATTTATGTCATACCCTGATAAATTACGAATATATAATAGTACAAAACTTGGACTTTGACAGATTTAATTACAATCATAATGTGCTGTTCCTCTAAATTTCTTTGTTAAATGATCATGATTTCTTACACGATCCTTATCTATGTGCATCTCACAGATAAGGCAACGCGTGGCTCCTACATATTAATTTTTTTTCTTCATCAGTCAGTGGTATCATTGGTATTGTATTTTTGTTTATATCAGCAATAGCTTTTGCTTCATACATTAATATTTTCACAAAAATGCTAGGGGTGTTTTTCCTTTGTGAAACACAGGAGGTTATTAAACATTTTCACATTTTATGTAATAACAAAAACTATATAATTGGTTCACGTTTTTCATATTTTTTTGTATGTGAACTATTAGGAGTTGGTTCACAAATATTTATTTGTTTTAGTAAACATTCAAAATCTTCGTATATAAATGGAACTCTCAAAGAATTTTGGCAATTCTCAATTTTTAATTTATTATTCCTTATCTGTGAAAGATTTGCTCTCACAGCATTGTTATTTGTACAGTCTGCTTTATATTTATTACATTTGTTTTCAGAATAGAAATATTGTAAACATCTATAACAAATATATTTTATTAGTATTTTTTGAAAACCATGATCCAATTATTCCTGAAATATTTTTTATCCAACAATAGCGATCATTCTTTTCATTTTTAATGTATAGTAGGTTAATATGTTTGTCGCCGTCATGTTTTGTTATTCGCAATGAGTAAAATATATACTCTTTTCATTTTTTTTTTAAATTTCCTTCAGTTTATTTTTCTTCGTTAGCGTAAATGTTTATAGATGTTCCCGTTATTTTCTCAAATGTTGGAATTTTATCCAATCTCATCGGATATTCCAAACCTGTAAGCGCATCATTAAATTCACGCACAAATTTTTCTTAAAGTTTGACTCATTGTGTTTTTTTTCTTCTACTGAATGTATTGCAGACAAAATCGATCATAAGAAACATTTTTGATCGTTATTTTGAACATTTATAACTGTGCGCTTACCTTTAATATTTTGTGGAATATCAACATATGAACTGCCATTTAATGAGTTATATTTATTTATTTTTAACTCTAGTTCAAATATTTCATATAATGTCCTATGTTAGGTCAACGTTTGCACGAGTGTCATTTTGACATCAGGCCAAATATTTTTTTTACAAATTTGGCCCGACCTTATAGCAAACGTTGGGCCTACGTTGCCGAACCAAAAATTGTTTCTAGAGAGCTGCACGGTTCAACCATGTTCTACAGTAGATAATGACAACATATCTTCCTTCCAGAACATTTACTGCTGTTATGTTACAAAGTGCTATGCAGCTTAATATAAACTTAATGTAAATTGTTTTGAGTTCCATCATCGCTAACCGCCTACCATTGTCTCCGTTACTAACCAAATAACTGAAAATACGAACTATGTCAAACTAATAAACTAATGTAGCAATTCGTAAAGAAATACATCATAAAATAAAAATTAATTTTTTCTTCAAATTATACATTATACAGATATATTATTGTGTTTATAAACATTTCGTTAGACTATGAAGGGTGCACTTTAGGAATCGCCTAAAGGCTGAACACGTAGATTAACAATGCATGAACGAAACATTTTCTTCCAATTTATTGAAAATTACGGATATTTTATTTTTATTAATGCCCAATATTATAACTGCCCCTGTATTATTTTACAGTAAGTTGTCCGACCGAATGTAATCCGCTGGTAATAATATATCCCGTAATTACTGTGCACTCGTTCGTTTGGTTTATCGAGAAATCTGATAATATTTCTTTAATGGTAGCGAAATTATGAAATAATACAATTTTACGCATTTATTCAGCTATATGTACTTGGCTAATAATCCTTTGTAATAATCGCGTTTATTATATGCGTGGTTAAATAATGCTACATATTTTAAACAGGATAAAATATATTACATAACCTAAAATACATCAATATTGCATATTATATGACAACGTAACAGCATATACATTAAATGACTAGCTATTACCTAATATAAATCTCGAAGAACAACAACATATGCTACACATTACGAAATATTTCGCACACACATTAGACAAACCGTAAAATGGGGTGAATAGGGATGCTGGGGTGAATCGGGACAAAATTTCAAACAGATTCCTTGATGAGGTCTGTATCTCAAATCAAATTATATATCAATACAATTACCCTTCGTAAATATTAACTTGACAACGTCAAGAAAAAACTCGGGTTTAAAACGGTGTACTGGAACTTTTGAGTCCCTATTCACCCCATTTTACGGTAGTATCTATAGCAAATTATGTAAAAGTGTATATGGTTTTGTTGCAGAATTATAATGCAGGAGATGAAAAAACACGAGCCACTCCCGCAGATCACAGACAACAATCTGTTTGAACAAAGTCTAATGGCAGCTAAGCTACATGCGCTACTTACGAGAATGATGGAAGTATTGCAGGCGGCTCAACCATACACAGGTGAGTGTATCAACAACCAACCACAACTACCAGCAAAGCCTCGACCTTACATAGGTTTGTGTATTAAGACACAACCACAACTTCCAGCACTTACTTCAACCCAACTGTCCCAGAATGTTCAACCCTACAAAACTCTCAAATACAATTGCAAGCGAAGTATCGGCATTACATATGTCAGTTTATTAGCAATCAACCTCAACTGCCAGCTGATTTTAGACACTACACAGGTAAGTGTATCATCACACAAATATAACTGCCAGCAGCAGCTTGACACTACACATGTAAGTGAATTAACACACTAACACAACTGCTGACAGAGACTGGACCTTACATATGCGATGTATCAACACACACACAACTGCCAGCAGAGGCTTAACCTTACACATGTGGGTGTATCAAAACACAAAAATATAACTTCTAACAGAAGCTTGGCCTTATAAATGACAAATATAACTGACAGCAGTTGTCTGACCCCACACATATGAGTATATAAACACCCAAACACAACTGCCACCAGAGGCTTGATATTACACAGACGAGTGCATCATCATGCAAACACTGTTGCCTCCAGAGGTTCGACCCTACACACGTAACTGTATCAAAACACACATATAATTGCCCCCAGAGACTTTACCCTATAAAGGCGAGTGTATTAGCACAAAAACCCAACTACCAGCATGACATTGCATAGGTAAATATAACTGCTAACAGAGGCTTGACCCTACACACGTTAGTGTATCACGACACAAATATAACTGCTAGCAGAGGTTTGACACTACACATGTGAATGTTCAAAACACAAAAAAAATTAACTGCCAGCAGTGTGAGTGTGCGAGAGATTTTGGTCATCGCTTAACATCGAGGTCTTCTCCACAGGTGAGACATACATGAAGTGAGTTTGGAGTGGCGCCGGAATGAAATTGAGGGGGGAACATGAGAGCCCGGAGAAAAACGGCTGGCTGAAGGTATCGTTCTGCACGATACCTACACACATAAATCCAGGGTCAAACTGTGCTGTAAATCGAAACCGAATCGCCGTGGTGGGAGGATATTGGTCTAATTATTCGGCTACTGCGGCCTCAACTGCTAGCAGAGGTTTGAGCCTACACATGTGAGTGTATCAACACAATTATATCTACTAGCAGAGGCTTGACACTACACATGTGAGTGTGTCAATATATAACTGTAACTTCCAGTAGAGGCTTGACCCTACAACGTATTCAACTCCAAGGATTTGTGGGCATATCTTCCAGGCTGAAGTAATCTGCTAGCCTCGCGACTGCCACCTTGTCGCCCCCTCAATAGAATGAGTGTTTGGGGAGGAAGTATGTACCTTCGCAGTGCTGGAGTCACTTCTATCTCCCATAGAGGCGAGTTACCCATCTGCAGTCTGGCTGGGATAAGTGTTCGTTGTGCAGGAACATCACAAAACTTGCAGAATGTGTGGTTGTCCTCCTCCAGCTCAGCTTCAACACATCTAGCTCACGCAACATTTTATCTGTAGACTGAAATCACATGAGTCTAAAAGATACTGCTAGACCCTCTGTACACATCTACCCTGTGGCCTATCTATTGCAAGACCCTCTTATCCCTCCCTTTGTATGGTCACAAATCTACATCACCGGTCTCAAGACTGGCCACAGGCACCACCAAGTCGCCCAATTTAATGCGCTAGTCTCAATTTGCGTGTGTGCAAGTACCTGAATCGATGTATATAATGAGTCAAGGGTTGCAGCTGTGCGCGAGAGCCGTGCACCGCCGAGCTTAATGACCTAAGCCATTAGACACCTGGACAGTTTAGCTCCTTACGAGGATGCAATGACGAATACAACCACCTGCATTACCCCTACAAAAATATCTTCACGAGTTTCAACATGTTCTAAATGTTGTAGGTATTAACATTACAGACTGCCCTTCATGCACCCTCAGTAGCACTCCCATTCCCAATAAAAGCATATTTGTTAATAAATAATATTGATATAAAGTTTTAGACAAATATATTTATTCATTCCTTTATATATAAGAAATTTTACATAATATTATTTATATTTAATGTCCGATTGACGAATCCAACTGTCGTGGCTTGCATCGAAACCAAGCTACTGCATCAGCTCTTTATTTCCTTTCTTCTTCAAAATCTTCTCGACCTAATACATGTTTGGTTACTTGCAAACTTGAATTTCTTCGTCATATAAAACCTCCTCGAACAGCCTTGCCTTCCATGACTTTTAGGTAGTAGGTCCTTGGTTCATAGTGACGAATCTTGACCAATTTTAATATTTCAGTGCTCTAGTTTGGTGTGTAGCCTTCAGTAAATGTTCCCTTTCCTGTCGATAACTTTATGTAGTCTCCAACCTTTGACTTAGGTTTGTGCAGATCCAGGTTCTATTCATTTTCGCAAAAAATCTGTAGTAAAGAGCTGTCCATGACATCTGCAGGATTCATGTTCTTGGTTCAATATACTTTATGATTATATTTTGACACAAGTTTGGACAATATATCCATCCACTTGTAGCTTCCTTATGCCGAAAATGTTTTCCACATTTCATTTTTCAAAGTATAATTAAATCGTTCCATGATTCTGGCCTTAGGGCCACTGTGGGTAGAATAGTGTTTTTTTTTTATGTTTCGATGTAAGTGCATCAGTGCTTGAAATGACGAATTGTAGAATTCCTTGCCGAGGTATGTGTGTAGATTCTTGGGCGGACCCTCATCTAGTAAAACAATTTTCACTGCATTTGTTACATCCTTGCCATTCTTAGCTTTTATGGGAACTGCCCAGTCATATTTACTGTAGCAGTCTATAACAGTTAGCATGTACATGTAGCCTTTATTCTTGCAAGCATAAGTAATCATTTCAACCAAGTCAGCTTTATACCAGTCCTTTAAACCAAACACCTGCACTTTACATCGAGGATAATTTCGCCTTCCAGACTTCTGCAACTCACCAGTAATGTTTCGGCGACTCATTCTATGTAGCCATCAACATGTGATTCTTCAATAATGCTGGAAGTTTAATTTGTATGATAATTATTTCCAGCCCACTGAGAAGCATCGAGTAGACGTAATCTGTCTACAATTTTGTTAACATCATTCCAATTAATATATTCTGCTGGCCCTCTGTGTTTCTATTTTTTCATGTTGTGCGAGACCTTTACCTATGGCAGTTCCTATATCTGGAAACAACTAGGAAACAATGATAAATTTTGAATGTATTTCATATTTATATTCATTGCTGGTAGGATCGTTATTCTTCAAAGGAGCATTAATTAGTTTCTAAAGTAGTTTATACTGTTGCAGGGCACAGTGCGAGTAAGTACTAGGATTCGGTTTAAAAAGTAATTCTTAAAGTCCAAAAGTTGGCTTGATTACGACAGTGTCTACTTGTTTGCCATTAGTGGGAAAGAATAAATTTTGCATATTTCCTAAAAAATACTTTCTATTTTGTTTGTACACTCAATATGTCCTGTTCTTAGACCATGAGTTATAACATGAGTTATAACTGAATGCCTGTTAGAAGCAGATGTTAGCATGGGTCCATATTTTAACAGAAGCTTCAAATTTAGTCAATAGTGGCATTACCTCATCCAAGACTTTGTCTGTGCCAGAAGTTTCATTTACCAGCCCTTCTATTTCATTAAGTTTCCCGTCCAGCAAAGTCTACATATCAACAGGAATAACCCTAAGTTTAACATACATATAATTTATCAAACTTGCAATATCATTACTTTTCCTACCTAGTAAATTTAGTATTATACTAATCAGTCACCATTAAGTGAGTAAATATGTGCCTTGTTAACATCATCTACATCTTCTGTCGGATTTCCTATATTTTTAATTATTTTTCCTTGAGCACTACAGTTTCCATCATCGATGAGAATAAATCAACTTTCCATGTTATATTTCAGTCCATTATGGCCAAACTTTGAAATTACGTAGCTCATATCTCACTAACAAAGGCTTATGAACTGATCGAATTCGCATCGATACCATTCTTTAAGTAAGAGTAACTATTTAGCTATAATAGGAAATCAATTAGGATCACGCCAACAAAATGCACACACCTATTTGAATTTATCAAAAGTAATATCTGTATCAACATAATCGAAGGAAGCATGTCGCAAGTACAAGTAATCCGTACTAAACAAAACCAAAAGGTTGTCATTACCTCTGAATAACTGTTTGGGTATTCGCGAATAAGTCTGACAAAGATTAATGGAGACTATTGAAATATGTATTCCAATGTAGCAGTATTCCTGGGTGCAAGCCTTTGTCTCACAATCTGCATCGTCGAAAACAAACACAGAGTTTGGGAGATCTCCACGTGGTGGTACCACGGCTTCATTGTCGCTGAATGTAAAATACCCAAGTCCATCCACATAACTTTGAATTTTTCCAAGTCGCTGGTACTTTGGTTTATGTAATGATTTAGAGTATACATACACATTCTCGAAAAAAAGGCTATTAGGCTCTCTATCAAATTTGAGAGCACTCATATCTTACCACAATTAGGTGGCCCTGCTATGATGCGACACATAGTACTGGGAAGCAGGGCACCAAGTCTAGATTCGTGAAAGATGACTTGATCCTTTATAGTAATAAGTATAGGTAAACTAAATTCTTGCTTGTCGATACATACATTACCACCACAAACTTGCGGATCAACATGACGAGCCATGTGCACCTGGTGCAGTGCATCTGCCTTTGCCTGCAGTGCCTGTGGTGCTATATGTGGAGCATGCAGAGATGTGTGCAGTGCCAGCCGCACACATGACATCTGCGAAGATGTGTGCAGAGCCTGTGGTACTATGTGTGGTGCCTTTGCTGCATAGGGATAAGCTTTACTACTAGTTCTAATATATATTTTCATTATATTACATCAAGTAAACTTGAGAAGACTAAGTTCATTCGGAAATGTAATTCTTGAAGTTTTCATCTTACGTGTAGTACCTTCATGACGCAGCACATAATGTGTGGCTATAAATACTGTGCCAAAGAAGTGGCATCTGATGTGTGGCATTAACACCTGTAGAGTACGCAGGATAGAAAGGTACTAAATCAAATACATTGTGACACCTCATAGGAGTACGTTCAAGAGCGGAAGAAGACCAGTGAATACTTTAATAAATAATTTTCCTTTGAAACCCATATTTCTGGATACAGATTTTGTGGACCAAGAACGAAGCTGAATAAGAGGCTTGAGTTTGGTGACATCTGAGTCAACTAATTGGACGAGGCATGCAAGGAACACGATATAGCTTATGCCAATAGTAACAAGCTGGGAGATAGACATGCTGCTGACACAGTTCTTGCAAATAAAGCAAAGAAGATAGCTAAATATCAAGAATCAAAGTTTGGTGAAAGAGTAGCTCCTTGGGGAGTATCCTAGGGCATGAAGACTAAATTCAAGCGAGGAATGAACCAGCGAATAAAGGACAGCCCATACACTCCTACAAGTACTTGAATATATATCTACTCGTACTTCCACACAGTGTGTCAAAAATATAGTCAGTCAGATGAAAAATAAAAGTCGTAAGAAGAAAGTGAAAAAGAAATGAGGAGGCTTCCTACCATTACTCCTACCTGGCTTGGCGGCACTAGGAGGTCTGATTGGCAGAGCAAGAGGACTTGCCAGAGTGATGAATACATCGAAAAATCAAGGCAAGCAGTTGGAAGAAATTCAACATCACAACAAATAAATGGAAGCACTAGGGGAAAAAAATGTGACAGGACTTTCCTTAACATCATACCCTATAGGAGATGGAAGTCGGAAAAAAAATTGTCGCAGAAATTGAAGGGAGCGATCCTAAATATACTATCTGATATACCACTAACTAACATAGATTTACTAAAGTATGGTAAAAAATTACAAATACCTAATTTCTGGGGCATGTGCATGAGAGACAAATTACCATTAAAACTAAGGTGTAATGAATGTGGAATTATAAATTCAGATTCTGATAATGAGGGAGGAACTCTATGGGTCTCTTAAAAATATGGAAACATAGTAGAATATTAAGACAGTTATGGAAAGCATCGCCCGCCCTTAGAGGTGTGCAAGTATTTTCAGAGCATGAAACAAAGTTATGATTATTTTAACGAGCAACTACCTAGCCAGTGGAACTGTGCCCATTTATGTCTTTAGTTCTTAATTAGTGATTAATAAATGTTCGCAAGAGCATTTCTTTGCTTCAATCATGTCCGTAACATTCATATTGACGAGCAAGAGCTCAGAGCTGTGCTCCGTGCATTTTTTAGCTCTAGGTTCGTGGTTAGTGACACTAATAGTTTTACAGACTTATTTCTCAGTACCTAAAATGTGAACAGTTCAAACTGCAAATTTCGCTACATAAAATATTACATCACTACAGAAGCTACAGGGCCAACAAGATCATATGAGAACGAAGATATTGCCACTATAAGTCTCAAAAATGTTATTTATGCACCAATAATACAGAAGTGCATGCTGGAAAATATTGTTCGTATAATCGACCAGGATGATAAACTAATTAATTTCAGAAATGAAGAAATTACATTGTGCTTGCACTTGAAGAAAGATGGGCTTGAGATTTAGAAAAATATATAAAAAAACCAAGTCTGCTCGAAGCCAAATGTCAGTTTACTACGAGCAATCAGCATGTTAACAAGTACAAACATTGTGTTCCTGAAGTGTCTAGGCCAAAGTCAAGTAGAATGGTAGCAGAAATACTGAATGTGGACGAACCCGTAGTTACGAGGATCCTATAACAGAGACTGAATTTCATGCTTATTCACCGTACCACCATACCTACCTGGACAATACAAACTCTCAGCTGAGATTTGAATACCGGTGCAAAACCAAGGCATCTATACTTTACAATGCAACTCGTACTTAAGATTCAGAGACACTAAAATAAAGGCTGGAATTGCCTAACCTGCAATCACCAACGTAATTATAAATGGAGTACTTTACATGATTAATAAAATTGCTGTTGAACTAAATAGTGTCGAAGTTAATTAGACAATAGGTGCAGGTACTACAGCTACTATGAAGAACTACCTAAACTTACATGCAACCAACTAACCGCAGCCAAAATGGCCGGATGAGGAATCGAGCCTAGTTAAAGTCCCTTTGAACGATGGTTAAAGATTTTAAATACATGTATGCCTTTCCCCATCGCTAGAATTCGACGAAGATTTCAATCATATTATAGTAAATTTTAAACAAGAGTTGGTACTAATTTTAGCCAATACTCAGACAAATGCTTTACTGGATTCTACAGAAAATCCTGAGGAAGTGACACATTTTATAGAATCGATAGCGTGGTTGCTGCCACATGTCCAAACAAAAAAGGAAGAGAGAATAAAGCTACTCAAGTATGTCGAGAGAGGAAGGAATGGAATATAGATGTAACTTTCCACTCTTGGAGTTTGGAAACTTGTTCGGCCCTTACACAGTCTCGAAACGTAAATTGAAATGTTAAATTATAATTTGCATTGTAAAACTACGCTACGTAGCTCACCATTCCAGGCCGGAAGACAGAATACTACAAGTACAGATCGCTCAAAATTTGGTCACATCAGTAGAAAGAATGACAAAGTTTGCTTCAACTCTGAAAGTTTTCCATGTGTGGACCTAAACACCAATTTCAGCCATAACTATTTCATTTTGGCATTCCAAATGTTTGCAGATTTTCAGGAATCATACTATGACCCCGAAACATCGATCACTCTCGAACCAGATGAGTTTATGAACAGTGCCTCCCTCATTGTATTTCATGTAATTAAACAAGACGATCGTATAAATACTGATGTAATTGATTTTCGCATTAAAATGACTGCAGCAGAAAATATACCAACCAGTACACAGGCACACACTCTCATTACCAACGACGATTTGGCAACCTACAATGCTAGGGATATAGTGGTCAAAATACTAACGTAAGCTCAGATGTACCTTGATCGTCATCGTGTACACAAGAATCCAGGGTTGCCAGGCTCAACTTCAATTTATTCTTAAAGAAGTTAACATAGCACATCACACTGGAAAAGGGACAACACTTAGTTTCCTGCTACCATTTCCTTGGAAATTGCTAGGTAAGTAAAGTAAACACACCAATATATGACATGAGAAGATGAGTATTCATGGATATACGCCATTGCTTGCGAATGTTACCAAGTCGTAGATAAACCCACAAAAGCATAAAAATACAAAGAAAATAAAAAATGCAACAACATTA
Source organism: Medauroidea extradentata (assembly GCA_003012365.1). Taxonomy (NCBI): domain Eukaryota; kingdom Metazoa; phylum Arthropoda; class Insecta; order Phasmatodea; family Phasmatidae; genus Medauroidea; species Medauroidea extradentata. Next base: position 39,579 of record PNEQ01023808.1, on the reverse strand, counting down.
CGAAAAAATTAATCAAATAAGACCAGATATGGTCGTTGTCAACACACACATAAATAATTCCAGAATAGGAATATAGTCGGTGTATGATAATAGAAACTAACAAAAACAAAAAACAGACAGAACAAAGTATATGAACAGGACAACGACGATGGACAAAATACGACGACGACAACACAAATGAACACAGCGACAGAAAAGATCGTAGGCGAGACAACACAACGAAAACAACACATATGCATCTGTTGTCGTCGAAGAGAACCTGCTATCTTCGTCTGTGTTGTTTTCGTTGTGTTGTCTCGCCTACAATATTTTCTGTCGCTGTGTTCATTTGTGTTGTTGTCGTCGTCGTTTTTTGTCCATCGTAGTTGTCCTGTTCATATACTTTGTTTTGTCTGTTTTTTTGTTTTTGTTAGTCTCTATTATAATATGCTGACTATATTCCTATTCTGGAATTATTTATGTGTGTGTTGACAACGACCATGTCTGGTCTTATTTGATTAATTTTTTTCGTAATGTTGTTGAATTTTTTATTTTCTTTGTATTTTTATGTTTTTGTGGGTTTATCTGCGACTTAGCAACATTCGCAAGCAATGACGTATATCCATGAATACTCATCTTCTCATACATCCCCATTAAAAAAAATCTTTCAAAGATCATAATATACGACTTACAAAAATTACCATGGACTGCAGTAGGAAGGACATGAATATGAGAAAATTAAGGACAAACTTGCTCAAATAATTTATGATAAAGAAGTCGTCTTTGTTGCTGGGTGGAGCATAAGAAATGGCTAAACATTTGTTGTAATGGAAATTTTAATATTATCGACTTGCAAACTACATACGAGTGTCCTTCGCTTAGCTACTTGCACACAAAATTCCATAAGCTTGAACACGCCTATGAGTCATGTGAGTATTACCTGATCTGCTGTTCCCACCTGAATATGCTATTGCTATGACTATGGTGTTTGAGTGACTTCAATGCTGGTGGTGTGAGCTAGTGTGACGTCAACATAGATAGCATATATCAGGCCCATATGGGTGGCTGCACAGTCTTTCGCAACTACTTGGCCATATTACTACGTAAATCAGAGCATGCAGCCCAGTGGACACCAGATTTCGATCAGAAGAGTTTCTCGACTACATCTTGGCAAAAGTTGGATTTCGTCAGGTTCACTGCATGCCTGTAGATCTTCCAGAGCGTCTCGAATTTCGCAGTGGACTTGAACACTTTATGGGGGTCAACAATGGATATGTGTTCAGTGTGACGCAAATTCCCTGCAACTTTGTCTACTGTCCAGTTTTCCATCTCAGACCAGTCAGTCAGCTATCATCCACAACTGAGAGCTTGTTAGTCGAGCTACAGGTGAAATCATCGTCCAAAGAAACAATGTGAGATGAACCTCCTACGAACTCAGACATGGTGAAGAAAGTATTCGCTGGATGGAAAGGTGCGGTGGCTGAAATCACACTTCCGTTTTGAAGTAAAGTAAAGTTCAGTGGACGTCTCTATGCAGGCCTCTGATGTGTGAAGTGTATTTGTGATAGCCAGTTTACTCTGTGCTCCCATCATCATGTACAGGCGGCCTGTCTGATTGTATGGAACCGAAAATTATCTGTTTTCACGTATAAAACAATAGGTTTACAAGAAACTTAGAGAAATAGAAGCTCACAACAACCATTATACAAACTTAGTGACTCTGAAGACTCAAATGATGTTCAAGACTATAAAACAGTTCTACGACCTGACCCTACCTAGGAGGAAGTTCTAGTTCGCCCCATGTTCGAGCCCTGGGTAGAGAACTACGCCTACGTGTGCCCCAGCAAACAGTGTGTACTTTATGAAATTGAATTTGAAAGTGAAGAGGACAGTGGTGATATTCTGAATAGAAATTATTTTGAAATGTGTAGAGATGTCTACCACTTTTGTGTAATGTTTAACCCCTTTTTACCACACACTAATAGCAGCGTTACAATTTGTTTTGCATGTGAAAGTGAAAACTGTGCAGTTCACTTGTGCATACAAATTTTTCAAGTACTACTGACTCTAGATCAATTCAAATCAGGCGTTAACAAACCTGAGTGTGTTGTTTTGGATAAATGTAATAGATTACAACGTACCATAAGTGTAATAATTTCTGCAAATATGCAATACCTTAAAGTTGGTTGTGCATCACATTTGTGTCCTGTGAATAGAGAAAAACTGTTGCATGATATTACGTCCTAGCCAGCAAATTTTCTGAAGGGATATTACAAAATAAAAAGGTAAATATGTGCCGGTGAAGATAATATTTAATCATAGTCAAGATGGAGGAGACAACATTGAATGACGAGTTCGTAAGTGAAATTTAAGTAGAAATTTCTGGAAGTTTGTTCTGTTACACCAAGCGCCATTTCACTTGTACGTGCTCAAGAATATGGGGCATTATGATAAAATTGTACTACTTTTCTGCGTAGAAGATAACTTTCCTGGTATTCCCAGTACACTGCTAAGGCTATATCTGTCAGTTCTCTGTAGACCAGCAATGTGACAAGATGCAGTGCTTCGCTCCCCCAGTAGCAACCGACATTGGGTCAACATTGAAAATTGTTTGGAGCCATTGGCATTATGTTGTGCAGGAAAACACACATAAATCCAACGTTGGGTAACGCAGTATGCCAGCAAATATGTTCGAAAATGTATTATTATTGCAATGAATTAGCAACATTCTGAAAATAGTTACATTAAAGTAGAAAATGTCTGAACATATTAGAAGACCAAAATATTGTTATTTAAATTTTGTGGGTTGAATGCTGGCAACAAGTTGGTAAACATACTGTTGTGGTTTAGTGCGTACAATTACATTAGGCCAATGTTGCAAAACCACCATTTTACACAAAGAGTTCAAAATCACGTTCTTAAAGTACAACATAACCAATCATTCTATTTATAACATAACACGATTACTTAGTTAAAAAAAATAATACTTTGTAATTTTTGTTCTGTTGGTTATACATTGGAACAATGTTGGAAATCCAACTGTTGGATAATAGGTTATTCCCAGTATGTTGGCCTAACATTGCATAACCCACAGTATGTAATCATAAAAAATCTTTTGTATGTTGGTAGGCTGAGCATTGGTAACAAGTTGGTAATCATGCTGTTGGTGTTAGATATGTAATTTTACATTGAACCAACATTGCTCAAACAACACATATGTTTATCAAAAATTCCAAATACAACATCAAAAATAAAACAAATACTCTTTGTATTAAACGATTTATAATGATGATGTAATGCAGCATTCTTTAGTTACATGTTGGCAAACTGTAGAAAACGAAATGGTTAGGTGAAAGTTGTCAGTAAATTTGGCCCTACATTGTATAACGCACATTATGCCAACCACGAAAGTCTTTATTTGGAAGTTGAATGACGTTGGCAACAATTTCGTAAAGAGACTCTCCCAGTGACACAAATTGTGTTTCTTTCTAAACACAACTCCATTAGATTAGAAAGTACAAGAAAATATTAAAGACAGTTTTTTGTAAATTTTATTTTTTTGGCTAATTTTTAGGTACCAGTTGGTAAACGCACCGTTGGCAATAAGTATGCACCTTTACGTTGTTTAACATTGTGTAACCCACAGTAGGCCAACCAATGAAAAAATTTGATATGTAGGTTTGCTGAACATGGCATTTTTTTGTAAACATAACATTAGCAAAAGATGCATAATTTTTTATTTTAAGTTCGACTATTAAATATTAATTTGTCTTTCATATTTCATTGATCGATATGTGGCAGCATAGAGTAATTGGTAAGGCAATGGACTTTCAGTAACAAGGACTCCGATATAACCTCTGATTGTAGTTCGGATCTACCTTGATTCTGCTCGAAATTTATTATTGATTTTAATTATTTTTTGTAACCCGCAATAACTCTGAAAGTAAAATAATTATAAATATTGTGCTTAATTTAAATTTTGTAGAGTTAATTTTGTGTGTATTTTTTCTAGAAAAACGTTGGTCCAACGTTTGTAAATGGTTGGCATTACATATGTTACACACACACAATATCAACAATCCAGTGACATTGGGCCAATATAGGAAATTAGTAAGTATCGAACAAAAAACCAATGTTGGACCTACATTGTTTCATGTGACATTTCAAAGTTGATCCAACGTTTAATGCCTACGTTGGTCCAACCAAAAGTTGCTACTTGGGTACTGCTGAGCACTACGGGCATGTTAAGCCTGGAGATCAATATGTGCAGTATTTCTACTGAGATGGCGAAGGCAATTACAGTGAATACACTGAAGAGTGTAACTTGGGTGAACATTTTCTACATTCACATTATTCTACGAGTTGGGAACATTTTCAGCAGATGATTGGCTGAAATCCTGAAATGAAACGTGTTGTGTTCGACATGTATAGCAATACACCACTTCCTGCCACCAATGAAGATGTAGCTCATGTATTATTGCAAAAGCAATTACTTTTGTTCCGACCTCTCCGAGATTGAAGCCAGCGCTCCATCCTGTGATGTCACTGCAGATAAAGATGATGATCATATACTGAGTTACAGTCACGGGGCCCAAGCAACAATGTAATGATAAGATGTTGGTGATTCTACATTTATGTGTTTTGTTGTTCGAGAGGACTGCCTTGCTTCTTCGATACATAAACATGTACATGCTATACTCAAAATAAATTTTAAAAGTACTGGAAGACTTCGAATCATGATATATGTAAATACATCAAAACTTTTTCTATTATGTTATAGTGTATTGTGTGTTTGAACTGGACTCTGTGTTACGTGTGAACTTATGGAATTTGTTGGAATGTTGGGAGCTAGATGTGTGTATATTTATGTATATATATATATATATATATATATATATATATATATATATATATATATATATATATATATGATAAGAAAAAATTGATGTGTTAAGATGAATTTTGATTACTTTTGTTTCTAAATATTATCAACTCGTAACTCCTTTTAAATAATTCCTCCTTTAACATAAACAGTTTTATGATAAATAGTTAACAAAAAATATGATTTCTGAACAAAAACATACTTTTAACTGTTTCTGAAATCATCAGTTACTACTGCTCATGTGAAGCAAGATGAAGGTGTAAATAATTAATTTTGAAAACAAAATAAATATGTGTACTTTTGAAGGGAAGTGAGAACAAATTTTTTTGTGTGTCTAAATCTACGAAATTCGGATGCTTACAAATTAAAACAAGAAGAAATATTCACTATTGTGAAATATATTAGAGGGCTTGTGTAGAGTTGTACAAGGCTTGAGCGAGAACAAGTCGTGGCAGGCCTCCACTTTAATCCTCCCCTGCAGTTGGTCTTCCGACTAGACTTGGAACTGTGTTATGAGGTATGCTCATGGTAACGAGTTCATCTAAGACCTTATCTCCAGACCCCATTAGCGAGCCGTTAGCGTTGTGAGACCTAGTGATGTTCCAATAGCTGATGACACCAGGAGTGCTGCAAGGAGGAGGAAGAGGATCTGTCGAGTGCCTGTACATTCCTGTTCTCACGACACAATACCTTACTGACATGAGTCATCTGTGGGGAAGTACTGCCCTGTGTGACTCCTCAAGGATTCGCGGACATGTGCAGACTAACAAGTCGACAGGACATATTAACTTTTTTGATGCCATGTAGACATGCAAGAACCTGAGCCTGTAATGTCGCAGGTTTTTCCAAAACATTGGGAGCTGAATGTGATTCATTAGCCAATAGCAACACAGGACTTTTACTCCCCACCACATCTATCCCCCACCAATACATAATTTATCCCTACCATCATTACAAGTTTTCTTAAAATGTGCTGTAATACCAGGTATTTTCAGTCTTTGTTCCATTGCTTGTCGATTGTTCATTGAGATCGCTCTTTTACTTTCTTGTATCTCGGATCATCTCTGTTTAAAGTTTCTGTGCCTCTATCGCCTGGATCAGCATTTAGCCGCAATCGCACGTTCCGTTTCAGCCGAGTTGTCTTTCAGGTACTTTAGCGTCGAGTCGAGCTGAAATCGTGTGTTCTGCTACAGTGAGGATATCTACTGCATCACTGCTGCTTCAGCCATGGATGCTTCTGGGTCAATCTCTGCTGATGCACGTCCAGGACTGCAGTGCAGGTTCTGCAAGCAGAGATTTACAGTTTGTTATAATGTTCTACATCATGAAAGGAGTTGCAATGTTAATGACTCAAGAGTAGAGCTACAAATTTACTACAAGTTAGGGAAGACCATTGCCCACAAAGACAATATTGAGAAACATCTAAGAAGCTGCCAGCCAGTATCTTCACACTGCAAATTCTGCAATGCAGTATTTTAAAATATTGGGCATGCACACCATCATGAAAAAAGCTGTAATTACAATTCTGAGAAGAAATCCTTCACATTCAACAACCGCTGTCCCAATTTTGGTTGGACCAAACGTAAGTCCAACATTTGTCTCAAGGTTAGCCCAACGTTGGAAAAATTACATTGGCCTGACATCAAAATGACACTCGGTCCTACATTGGCTTAACATTGTTTTTTTTGGTCGGATGCTACCCCGAAAACAGCATTTGTCCAGCAATGGCCCAACACTGTCATTATAGGTAGGGTCAATGTTAAAATGGGCCTACGTTGGATTTTGCAATTGAATTAATTTGGGCCAACGTTGGCGAAACGTTGGAAAAATGTACTAAAAAAAGCAAATTTTAGGCAAATATATATATGTATATTGTATATATCATATATATAATTCTCTCAATTTTAGAGCTGTCGTATACATTACCAACTTCCTAAAGTGTGTAATACGAGTCCAGCAGAAGTTCACTGGTTTCGAACACACGACCCTTACAGTGTACAGATGATTTTATGTTACGGCCCATTTATTTACCGATTAATTTACGATGCCAACTTGAAAGAATCTATGTTTTGTTTGCTATCTTAGCTAAGCAATCGGCATGAATGCTTTCTTGAACGCCTACATTTAGTGAAATATTGGTAGTTGTTCAGACACTCTGCCTCTTAAATTTATTTTTCATTAAATTATTTTGTATGCTGCCTGTGCTATGTCATACACATCCTTGTAATTCCTAAGTAGAAGAAACATTCTCTCTGCATTACGAGCAAACTAACACAGTCAACCAGATATATTATGGGGTGTAAAATACGCTAATTTTGGTTTAAGTGCTGAAAATTATTATATGCAAAATTTTGACTTTCCACATTAGGTTTAAAATATTCTTATCTTTATCAAATTTATGGCAAGATCTGTTAGTATTCCATAAACATACAACGCTGTGCCAACAGTTTGTTTTTACAACATGTAACCCACCAATAACATACCGTATTTTTCAACAAAACCAATAAGCAAAGATCTAAAAATACATTTTTACAGAAAAAAGTTAAATGTTAACAAAATTATTGTTTCACAACATTGGACCTACACAAAAGATAGCACTAAAACCCTACGATGCATAATCACCAACTTGTTGCAAATATTAAAAAAAATCATTATTGTTTTAATAAAGATGAATGCAAATTTTTTCCATAGTATAAGCAATTAGGAACAAATTATTTTACCTTTCCGTTTTAAATACGTATTTCTGTTGTAGAGATTTTGTTTGTTTTAAAACATTGGGTCAGAATAAAATTAATTGTTTCCAAAATATTTCCAATGTTCAAAAAAATGTCTTCCGATGTACACGTCCAGAATAATGTTCATAGCATAATGGAATTGACTCATATTTTCCATTTTTGGTAAATATTTTCTGATGGTATTACATTGGTGTTTTGAAGTTGGCCAAAAATAAACTTTCATACTAAGTATATTCACCAAATTATGAACTTGTCAACCAACCATTTTAATTGTTCAGAAACTTTCTCTTCTATTGCTAATATCTTTAGAATACTTCATCGCCTGTGAGATTGTGTGTGACATTCATATTTTCTATTTCCAATGTTATTTTGCGTGTTAAAGAAAAATTTTGGTTTTATAACATTTAGCTCAACATAAAAATCTTCACCAAAAGCCAAATGTATGTTTGCCAACTTGTTGCTAACGTTCAATCAACCATTCAAAAATTCTAAAAAATGCTTTGTCAATTTATTTTTAGTACTGATAAATTCCACAAAAAGTTGTTTCATACAATTTAAGTTGGCTTACAATATTGGGTCAACGTTGCATTTATGTAAGTATTGCAAAACAAACCAACAGTTCCAAATGGTTTCCAACCATTGACCCAACGTATGTTGCTACCGGGAATAATTGCTAATAACTAACGGTTGTCCTCTCAAAATTTTTCCTTCAATCTGTCAGTAAATTGCCAACAATCAACAGTTGTTATACCAACATTTACCCATCATACTACCAAGTAATGAATAATTACCATGAAATATTTTAACAATTTTCTTTGATTAAAGAGGTAACTTTTGTGTTCTATGAAATGTGAAAATCCTATTTTCTTTTACAAATAATTTTTTTTTGGATATCAGTTGAAATATAAAGTTGGCCTAACATACTCAAATTTTCCAACACTCCACCAACGAATAAAAAATTAGCATTAACTGTATTTTATCGCTATTCTTTAAAACGAATATGGTATTGTATTAATGTTATTGAATATTCTGGTGTTATTTTCGTAAAATTTGTTTATCTGGATATTGGTTGTCAACTTAGGTTGGGCCAACATAAGCATATTTTCTAACAACCAACAGTTGTCATACCAACATTTACCTATCATTCTACCAATGAATGAAAAATTACTACAAACCACATTTAAACAATTTTTTTGGAATTAAAAGGTGAATATATGTGTTCTATGAAATGTTTAAATTGTATTTTTTTTTAATTATTTGATTTGAAATTCAGCTGAAAAATTACGTTGGCCCAATATACATCCGTTAATAACCAAACGTTCTCTTTCTCACGTTTGTCCAACACTCAAACAACAAATAAATAATCACCATAACTATCTTTTAACAGTATTCTTTTTAAAAAAATGGCATTGCATTAACATTATTAAATATTCTGGTGTTATTTTCGTAAAATTAGTTAAGCTGGATATTGGTTGTAAAATATGTTGAACCAACATGTGCATATTTACTAATAACCAACAGTTTCCATACCAATATTACCCACCATTCTACCAAAGAATTAATAATTACTATGAAACACATTTTAACAATTTTCTTTGAGTTACGAGGTGAAGGTATCGGATATATGAAATGTGTAGATCCTATTTTTTTAAATTTAATATAGTTGGGATTCAGTGGAAACATCATGTTGGCCCAACATATGTAAATCTTTTAATAGCCAACAATTTTTTTTCGCACATTTATCCAACATTCCTCCAACGACTAAAAATTATCAATAACTGTATTTTTTAAATTTTATTTTATTAAAAATTGTGTTATATTATGTTATTGACTGTTTCGGCGTTCTGTATTTAAAATTCATTTGGTTGTATATTGGTTGTAAAGTAACGTTGGGCCAACATATTAGTATACACTAACAACCTATTGTATTTCCAACACTTTCACATTCTATCAACGAATAAAGAATTTCCATTGCCATATTTTTGGCGGTTTTTTTTGGATAAATATGTTATTTTGTGTCTGTTGTGACACATCACTGTTATGATAAAATGTATTAAGTTGGTTTTCAGTTGGAAACTAATGTTGGGCCGACTTTATTTTTATAGGAGTTTACCTACACAACCTATTTCCATAATTTCCAACCAAAAGCCAACAGTTGGTTTAATGTATGGTTTCCAACACAACATATTGCCAACCTTTCCAACCAATTCCCAACCGTTGGCCCAATATATGTTGCTACTGGGAAATTGTGTGAAGAATTCTGCTAGGCAGGAGAACTTTTAAAGGCATGTTGCCAAGTGCAGTGGGCCTGCTCCGCCTGCGAAGAGACAGCATGCTGGGACTTGGGCTCCTACAGTAGCCATCAAATGCCGTCGCCTGTATCAACCAGGTCCATCCACTGCACCACAACCAGGCCCTGCACTTCGTCCTCGGATAGTTGCTGGTACAGGAATCGTCAACCAGTTTGGCTTTACTATGGCTAAGATTGCATTCAGAGATAACTTGAAAACGTATGCGTCAGAGAATAAATGCAACAAAACCCAATATATTTGCACATGGTACTTACATAAATGATAAACAATATTGTTGAGTAGCTGGATGGAGAAGTTTCTACTCAAATTGTTATAAAGTTTAATCTGTTTCTTGAGTGCTTGTACGAAAAGCCTGAACGTCGTGATCAAGAGGAGTTAACACATGCATTCAAGACCCAAAATATACTTCTTTACAATATTCATGATATTGAGGAGAATGTGTCAGCCTGCATTGAAAATATATGCAGTGAAGAGACTGAGTTCCAAGGTAAGAGTAGTCGCTGGACTCTGGTTGAAGTAAAATGTCTCCAACTTAGAATTAATAAGCTCGATGCCTTGTGTAACTCAAGCTTTATAAAACTTCCAGATCTTGCTATCAACACCAAAGCTGTGATTTGCCTACATGACAATGATCACCAATGTTTAAATGGACTTCTTTGCGAGATTTGTAGAAGGAGAACATCCAGAGTTAGTGAATCATTTGTACCATGGTTTGGAGGGTAGATTCAATTCTGCAGATATTGACTTCCTACACCTCTACAGCAAATATTGCTGGCGATAATGTAGATTTATTTAGCAATATAACTGTTAACTCTTTGAAGGGCGGTGGTCACTTTGCGTAACCACATTACTTTCGTGTGATCCCTTACACGGGCCGCCGCGATTCTATCTAACCACATGTGTAGTTGTCCTGAGACTCAACAGATGGCAGTAACAGTACCGTTTCGCATTTATACGTCTTGTTTATTACTCGAGCTACCACTGTACTCAGTTCCGTCATTGTATCGCGCATTTCTACGTGTTTTACAATAGTTTTAGTTGAGAATATACAATTTTATGAGTGGTATTTGACCTATTTATATATACATTGTAATATAACTTGAGCATTTACGTATGTTTTTTATATTCCAGGCAACATATTTCCATGTGGTTATTGCTGCTAACCACCGCCCTCGTAGAACGTCAGTGTGAATAATTTGCAGCTAACATGTCTCGGCAAAAAGGTTTATCGCAGGATGAAATTTATCGTTTACTGTTTGAAGAAATTCCTTTAGAAGAAGTTAGTGTCATAGACTCCTATGACAGTACGTCTGACCCTACTTACGCAAATAAAAATTTTAAGAAAGAAAAAATTTTCAACACAGTGTCAAGCAGCAGTGAATCCGAACAAAGTGACAGTGATGTGCCAAGTGTGTCTAAAGTTCTGTCTCCTGCAGTCCCATCCAGCTTCGCAGTTACATGGACCCAAGATACTCATGTTCCTCAAGTGCCTCCCTTCATAAAAGAAAGTGGTGTAGCAGCGAAAATTAAGGACAAAGCAAATATTCAGCCATTGGACTTCTTTTGTGAGTATTTTGATGAAGAAATTATTGACCATATTGTATTCCAGACAAACCTTTATGCTACCCAAACGGGTAAAAAATTTGTTCCTACTGATGCACATGAAATAAGGACATTTATAGGGATAAATGGGTACATAGGTATCACCAAACAACCAAGCTACGGAGACTACTGGTGTTCTGAACTTGACCTTGGTGAGCATTACATTTCCAAGCTAATGACTGTGAAAAGATTCAGCTTCCTTTTGAGCCATCTGCATCTAAATGACAACTCCTTAGCTCCAGACAGACACAGTGTAAATTATGATAAATTATACAAGCTTCGTCATTTGCTAGATCATCTTGGGAAAAAATTTCTTGAATGTTACAAACCACACCAAAAACTGGCTGTTGATGAGTCGATGGTAAAATTCAAGGGGCGGTCTTCCCTCAAGCAATATATGCGAGATAAGCCTGCGAAACGGGGTTATAAGTTATGGATGTTGTGCGATGAATCGTCCTATAATTTGAAATTTGACATTTACACAGCTAAACATTAGGAGCAACAGAAGTAGGGTTAGGTGCAAAAGTTGTACAAAATTTGTTGAGTGGTCTAGAAGGTTGTCATCACGTTGTATTCATGGACAATTATTTTACATCTTATGATCTGTTCAGCACCCTGAAGGCAAAAAGTAAAACATATGCTTGTGGGGCAATAAATCCTATAAGAAATCACCTACCAACACTGAAGGATGAAAAACAACTTGAAAGGGATGAGTTCGACTTTCGCGTAAGTGAAGATGGAGTAGCTGTGTACAGGTGGAAGGACAAGAAGGCAGTGAATTTGATTTCAACATGTCACGATCCATCTTATGTTTCCTCAGTCAACCGCAAAATGAAAGATGGAACTATAACAACCATCAAGTGTCCTCAGGTTCTGAAAGACTGCAACACACACATGAATTTTGTTGATAATTTTGACAGGCTGAAATCAGATTATGCGATCAATAGAAAAAGTAAGAAATGTTGGATGAGATGGTTTTTCCATTTCATTGACTGTTGTGTTACAACTGCGTTTGTTATGCACAAGGAACTTCCTGTAGAACAATTAACAAACAAAGATTTTCGTCGTGAAGTTTACAAAGGTTTGCTAGCTCTAAGAATAGTTGCTGTGATAGCATCCACTCCATCTGGAAGCAAGGGAACTTCAAATTCACTATAGCAATCAAGACACACAAACCCATTGTAGACAAGAGTGTATACGTCATGAAAGCAGCAAGCACCAACCTGTTCATTCAACATCAAGAAGATGTGCCGTCTGCAAAAATATATTCCCCCTCCCTCAATTCCATTCTGGATCCGCCCCTGGGACATGTGCGATAAATTAGAATATGGGCCGCTGAAAATAATAACTCGTCAAAATGCCTTAAACACACAGTTAAAAATGGTAAGCAACAGCTGAATTCTAAAAAGGAATAAAATGAATTAATAACAAAACGAAGATGTCGTTAAGTGTGAAAGAAAACAGAAAATACTCAGAAACGACCCGAAAATATCAAACATAACAAAGGACATAATCTAACACTCACGAGACAAATTAAATAACTTTTATTAAGAATGAATTTTAGAAGTAAACAACGTACATACGTCATTATCCATTATTACAAAGATATATATATATATATAAATCAGGCTCACAAACACAGCGAGTAACAACTGCCGATGCGCAACGCCTTGCGCTAGCAAACAGCTGACCTGAAGGTCACGAGACAATCTTCTGTAGAGCATTAATTCTTTGAAGGGCAGAAATTATGATAAACAAAATTCCTGTGAAGGGCGGAAATAGGTGAGCAAAAAATACCCGAGAAGGGCAGAACATAAAAAAGTCACAAATTCATTTGAACTTACTTATAATTAAATATTTATGTCTTTTTATGCATACATTTAATATCATTTCTTAAAATAACATGAAAACAACTATAATCAATAAACATTAAATGTGGTTAGTTAAATAACCCCTGCCCCACTAAGCAATCAAATTTAATTAACATACAGTAGAGTAATATTTTGTCTATAACATTATTTTCTAATGACTTCAGCTTGCCATTGTATTAAATTATTTACTGTGATAGCTTCTAAAGCATTCCTTTCCTGCTTTGAGGCGTAGAGGCACTTTACATACTGTGCATATCCACACAGTACGTACTGGATTTTTACGAGGTCTAGTAAGTTACTGTACGTTATTTACATAGAAAAAGCTAAATATTTTAAAGTTATAAAAAAACCGATGTTTTCTGGACTGTAGCCAGCTAATAAAACAGTATTTTTCTCCGGCGAGAAACTCTGTGAACTTCTAGAGGGGAAAAAAACAGAAACTCTTTGTCTACAAGTTTTCTCCCCATGTGCTGTGTAAACATGTAAGTATCTAAGAGCGACTTTGGATGTAAATAAAAAAACAGAGAGAACAACCTTATTTTCTTTTAATGTGCCTTCAGAAAAAAGTATAGTGTAAATTCGCACAGGTTTTCTAGGCAGCAGTCTAGGGCCACACGCCACAAGAAGGTCCACGGTCCATAATGTAACTACACAGAATAATTTCACCTTTGTTAGTTGTAAACATTTTTTTCGGCTACATAAAATAGAAATACCATACATGTATACTTAAATTTGAACTCATGTTAGTAATTATTAACCTCGTAATATATCACTTAAAGACGTTATAAAAAACTGACAATTTAATTTCTTGATTTTGGTTACCATTTCATTCTCGCTCGTAAACAGAAATAAAAGTTTTAATATATTTACTGCAAGTGTGTTTACTTGGGTTATTTTCGGGAATTACTCGTTGACGAACACAAGTTACCGAAATTGTAGTTTTGTACTTTGGTGTAATCACCTAACACCGACTTTAAAAAGTTGCGTTTCCAAAACTTGTCTTTCAGGCGACGGTATAAGCCTAAACGTACTGATTGTCTGAAACACTAAAAATTAGCATACAATGTAGACGCAATGTAGGAAAATTATTTGTGCATACATTTAAGAAGCATTTCTTAAATAAACTAGAGCTGTACTGTTGTGCCTGAATCACAATAACTTTCTTTCTTTCAGAGCTGGCATGCGGACCTCGTGATTTATTCAGACTTTTCTCTCTTATTGTAGAGATTGGTTTTGTCATTTAGATCCAGAGCATCCTTATGCATACCTCGTGTGACGTGACACATGTACGTGCTTTTTTTACGCTGTTGCTCGAAGTACAGGGCATCATTATTGTGACCAGGATCTAACCTCCATGTAATGCTGATATATGTGTTTTGCAGAGCTGGTGTTGCATGATGCAGATCAAATGGTTCGAATTCTGATGAGTGACATAGAGAGCCATATGTGACAAGAGGTTGACGTGTCTCGTTCGAAATTTTCTTATCGGCAAATGCTACTACACAACGTTGAATTTTCGCAGTAAATTTTATGTGCAATAAAACACACTTTTAGCAAATAATTATCCTTTGTTTTCATTCATATGTTATATAATATGTATTGATCACACTCTTAGTCGATAGGAATATCTTTGGAATTTTAATGATTCTATTAGTTATTATCTTTTACCCAATATGTTTTATCAGCAAGAAGAAATATCTCCATTTGATAATCCAAGGATACTATACATAGTTGTATGTAGAAGCAAAATGGGGTGGTTAACGCTAGGGTGTGCGGCAGGGTCACCAATTCTGCAGTGGTCGACAAATTTCAGCCATCTTTTAGGCTATAGCGGAAAACACTTTTATTAAACTTCGAATTCTACTTTGCCATTTACGTTTAAACTATAATTTATTCTGGCCTTTCACAACTTCATATATATTGTTTACATTTGTCACGACGTTAGTCAAACTAACTTCCACTTGACTGCCAACATGGTTTCTATTAGCCATCTTGTTTGTCACTTACATCGCCCGTGTTGTTTCCAATTACCCGCTACTTTCGAATGCTATTTATTTACTTTACCTAAGATTCAACATCTTTGACTATAGAATTTGCTACTATGGGGCGCATTCTGGAGCCAATGTAGTTCATTTGAAGTTGGCTCCCGTGGTCGCTGGACTCATTGGAGTGTTTAATCGCCTTGTTTAATGGGTTGTCTGAAGGAGAGTTCTGGTTTTATATAAAATTTACAAGTCATGAAGCCTAGGTGGCTATACCTTTAAGTAGTAATTCTAAATTTGGTTACTCAAAATCGGGAAATGGTCCGGTCTACGAACACGTCCCCAACACTTGTTTTTCCTCTCCACAAACCAAACATACCTCCTACTGTCACTATTCGTTTCTATCGGCGCCTTATTTACCATTCGTGCTACTGACTGCCATGGATTTGTGTCTTCAAGGTTTCAATCCTAAGAAAAAATTAAAGGAATGAATGAGTTGTTCGTTATTTTCCATTCGCTTCAAATTCCGCTAGTACGATCGGCGTCATGAGATGAGGTACCAGGCGCTCATGAAACAGTTGGGGGCAGTGAAAGAGCCTCTCTCTAGGTTATATCCTGCTGCCACCACGAGGAGGTAGGCAGGACTCCTCAACGGTTTGTGGATGTTCCCTGGTACTAGGCGCTCATGAAGTGGTAGAAGGTAAGAGGGTCCTGGAGTTTACAAACCTCAGAGTGGGCTTGGGTCAAATATTTTTATAGATGATCAGGTAGTCCAAAAGTTTTGCAGGAAACTAACAATCATGTGCTGACATGTGCTGCAAGGGTCAACATATTTTGCACAATATGGTAATAAACGGTGGCCGATACAAGGTAAACACCTCCCCCTAAGAAACCAACGTTGTTCCAGAAATGTTATACTATGTATTTACTTAATGCGTTATTATAAATGAACCAAGTTCACATAAGGATATTTCGCTTGTTTACTGAAATTCAAAGGAACATTTATTTTGGAATTTCTCAACTTCATATGTGATGACCTTGACTGGCAGTAAGGTAGGTTTTCGCGTTTGGTTGGTACGCGCTGCGTAGCGAACAAGAACAAGTAGTGACGCGAAGAAGTGTTACAGGTTGATGCATGAATTATTGTCGTTTGTTTGTTCGATACGAGACTAGGTTCAGGTAGCATGGCGAGTATCATTCTGCATTATCTTATTGTATTACACTGTAATTGTTGAGAGAATAAGGCAATTTGAAAGAAACTCACTAAATTGTAGTTTGTAAATTTGTTTCTTTTTGATTCGGACATTGCAGGCAGTCAGTTGATCAGCACATGCTGTTACATCTTTACAATTAACGATATAATTATATTCTTATCGAAATTTTAACAATAACAAACTTTAAAATATACATAATTCCTACAGTCATAATGGGATCGGTGCTATTAATATGTTAATAACACATTTGAATCTACATTTTTTAAACAATTAAGTTATATTGTAGCATTGTCTGTGTATAAAGCACAGCACTTACTTGCTTTAAAACAAACTCAGCAAACACAAACTGTCGGCAAGATGTCTTCCCGCTGTCTGAACTGTCCCCCAGTGTCTGCAGAACACAAAAAGACAGCGGGTGAACACCGGCTTCTTGTCTTTTTCCAGACACCAGTTAGCTGTCGTTTAACAGACAGTGGCCCAGGGGCGAAGCGTCCATGGAAGCAATGGAAGCATTGCTTCCCTAATAATTCTCATCGCTTACTAAATAATAAAATAATGTACAATTTTATAGTAGAACATCATTTATTTACACTGCAGTGCTTGGTTTATTTGGCTACGCGGATAAAGGTGTCTCTTGTCTCGTGAAACCGCTTGGCCGTGGAAGCAGTCGTGTCCTCTGCTTCCAGACCCCAGGGCTATTGCGGCCGATGAATGGCTCAGCCGGGGTGCAAGTGGACCCAAAATGTAGCGAGGGCTGGAAGCAACCGAGTCACTTGCTTACTACACGAGGATAGCCGAATGGCCACACCGAACTTATACGAAGGGGTAGATATCGACCGCTTTTTGTCTGGTCCTCTGTTCTGTACACAGATTCACGCGCACGTGGCTGCATTTCTATACGTAAATATTCCAGTTTTCGATAATATGTGTAGTATTTTTAAATCAACTTTCTACATCTTTCTGTAAAGTAAGGGCTGTGTCATCGCAATGTGTAACTACATAATGCTTTTCATCAAGACGTTAGTAACAATCTCCTTTTATTTTAATTGCAACCTATGAAAGGTAAGAAAGCCTGTACTTAAATAACTGGTTGTTCTTCTTTGTATCCGAGAAAAAAATCACCTATTAATGGGTAAAAGGGGAGTGGAGTTAATTAAAAATGGTTAGTTGTTTTAGTAAATTTTATATTTGTATGCGATATGATTTGTTTTGTAGACATGAACTGTGACAATTTTTTACTACAATGAACATTTTTTTGTCTTCATATCTTCATATTTTTGTACAATTGCATGTCAAAGTCGAAATTTGCGGAAAAACAAACGGTTTTATACTAGACAGAAAAACTGACTTACTGAAATGAAATAATTCACACTAAAAACAGTGTCACGAGCAACTTCAAGACACGTATAGAACATAATTTATTATATATATATATATATATATATATATATATATATATATATATATGTGTGTGTGTGTGTGTGTTTTGCATTTTTAAACAATTTCAGACAATTAGCAATTTTTATTTAAATTCAGTAATTTAAAAAGATATAATTTCTGAAATGTGAATAATCTCTCAGCAAATTATAATTGCATCCATTTTAACGAAATGGTCCAGTGAGTAGTTGTATCGTATTTGTTGCACTTTGGTACATGTTTGCATTGCATCACTGTCTTGTGTTATGCATGCTCTTATAGTTTTAAGATTACATGCTTTCGTAAATATATGAAATTGCTGGTATGCATTCGTCCGTTTTAATGTTGACTACTGATCTATATTTAGTCTCTCATTACTGCTAAGCACTTCAAGCTAGAAAATAATTTATCTAGATTGACATTTAACCATATAATAATGTATATTTTCGTTATTAAGTAAAAAATTTAACTTCTCTTTAATTATTAGCCTACACATCATACATACTAGCATTATTTAGTTATGAAGTAAAATAAAACCACTATCCCAACTTACTTTTTGCTAGCTATCGGCCATAGCCTACACATAATAATGTTAAGTCAGTGGTGTAAGCTTAGTCGCTGGGAGGGGGTTAACTAGACACTTCCTTTTTCTTTTTAATTATTTTATCTATAAAATTTGTACATTTATACCAGAGATATATTCAATGTTAAGATACAAAAAACTGTTTAAATAACACCGTTTTGCACCTAGATGTCAATATTTTCCCGGGGGAGGACACCAGCTTTATTAAGGGGTACCGATGTTCCTACACCAGTTGCTTCCCCTCCTCTAAAACTCACGCCTCGCCACTGTCGCGCTGTCTTCTTCCGACACTGAACCGACAGTCGCCAAAATATATCCGCCCATTACCAGCAAGATGTCTTATTCCAGACACTGGCAATCTGTCATGAAAAAGACACCGGTCAGATGTCTTTTTTACGACACTCAACCAACAGTAACAAAAAGATATCGGCCCATTACCGGCAATATATATTTTTCCAGACACATGTTATGTCGTTAAACAGACAGTGGCCCACCGTCTTTTGTACGACACTTAAACCACTATCGCAAACAAGATACTTGCCCGATACAAACAAGATGTCTTTTTCCAGACACAGATAAGCTGTCATTAAAAAAACAACCTATGGATGTCCTTTTTATGGCACTCGCCAAACTATCGCCAAAAAGATACCGGCCCATTACCGGCATGATGTCTTTTCCCAGACACAGATTTACTGTCATTAAATAGACAGTCACTAGATGTCAATTTTATAACACTCCCCAGCAAACACAAAGTGATGGTTAACTGTCAGCAAGATATCCGCCTGTTGTCCAAACTGTACTCAAGTGTCTCCAACATGATAAAAGACAGCAGGCAGTACGCAGTAAGATGTATTTTGTAGATAAGCATTAGTCGTCACGAAAAAGACGTCCGTTCGCTATCCTTTCAAGACAAAAATATTCCGGGCCGTTAACAGCACGGTGACATTTTACAAATAGCAGCCATCTGTCACGAAGGAGACACCGGCCCGCTGTCGTGACATGAGCAAAAAAAAACACTGGGCCATTAATAGCTCAGTGACCTTTGTTCAGACAGAGAGAAAATGTCACGAAAAAGATAGAAGCCTGCTATCGTTTTAAGGTCGTCTAAAATATATTGGCAATAGGATGCCTGGTTGTTAACTGTGCAGTGTCCTTTTTCAGACAGCATTTATCTGTAACGAAAATTAACATACCAGTCTGCTGTGATTTTAAGGACACTAAAAAGATATTCACGAGAAGATACCAAACAGATAAAATGTACTGTGTCTTTTTCCAGACAGGAGATGAGTCGTGAAAAATGTACCAGCCTGCTGTCCTTTTAAGGACCATTAAACAATATTGGCAAAAATATACTGGGTCAGTAACATACTGGTATCCTTTACTGAATAGCACTTCTCTGTCGCTAAAAAGATAATTGCCTGCTGTCTTTTTAAAGACATTTAAAATATATTGGCAAGAAGATACCGGGTCGTTAATATTTCGGTATTCTTTTCTGGACAGCTGTTACCTGTCGCTAAAAAGATAATTGCCTACTGTTTTTTTAAAAGGCACTTCAAATATATTGCCTAGAAGATACCTGGCCATTAACAGTTCAGTCTACTTTTTTCGTTCTATCTCGATAATGATTCCAGCCCGCTGTCGTTATAAGGGTGTATAAGTGATAAAGGCAAGAAATCAGGCCATTATTGGTACAGCGTACTTTTTCAGACAGTGGTATGTATGTCGCGGGAATGATACTGGTCTGTGGTCTATTTAAGGACATTTTAATGATACTTTATAAAGATTGAACGAACACTTATATGCTTTTTGCATTTTGATGGTTATCAGCTTTTGTATAAAAATAAGTTATTATTACATAAATGATTAATTTCCTAATGTATTACTGACACATGGCATTAGTTCAATGGTTATGTGTTAAGTAGAATACTAATCAACAATAAGCAAACCCGGTATACACTACCTGTCTGCAAACTCATCCTTAAATCAGCCGTATGCCTGAAACAGTTACTTGTTGATGTGTTTCATGTATAAATTCCAACAAGGTGATGTGGTCTAGTGGTTAGCACGATGGACTACGAAATGTAATGTTGCTGGTTCGAGCCCAATATATTCCATTGATGCAACATCAGAATTTAATTCAGTATGATTGCAACAGATATGTGGTGACATGGACGAAACACTAGAGAAAACATTTTTAACATGCATGTGAAATTTTTTGGAAATACATTTATATTGATGTTTGGCCATCTCCTGTCCTCCAAGTTTCGACACCCAGCCATCAACAGCCTGTCTTTTCGGACACTCAGCCGTCAACGGTCCGGTGTCTTTTCTGACACTCAGCCATCACCATCCTGCTGCTTTTATAACACCAGCCCTCCATCTTCTTTGCTAACGGCAAGACATCTATTTGATATATTATCGGTAACTGTCCCGGCCATTAGTTTTGGTGTTGTGAAAGTCATCACACTGTTGCTGGTACTTTGTCCTGAAAGACATCCAACCGCTACCAGTCTGGTGTCCTGAAAGATATGAAGGTCTTCATATATCAATATTTGGTATAAAGAAGCTTTACGAATGTTTTAGAAGATTCACGTCATGGTCCTGAATGTAATGTTCGTTTTATAAAATTACAAATTTTATTGTTTCAATGTTGAATTGCAAAAAAAATTATTTTTATAATAATTTAAAGTTTGTATTGTAACATTCATAAATGCATATTGTGCAGGGTACTTTTTTTATAAATTTTATTGTTTGAAAGTAAATTATATAATCATTTCATATATTCGTGTAGGCCTATATGCCTAACCTATTTCAATGACGTAATATCTTGTTTGTTGCTCTTCTACTGCAGGACTTTGAATAGATAAGCCGCAACTGAATGTGTTTTTTAAATCTATAAATTAACAGCTGTCACACTTACCTCATTTTTGTAATGTTTTGAATGGTTTCCATAATTAATTTTAATTTTAATACCTATATAACAATTTATAAAGCTTGACAGATGCATCCAATTTAATTATAATTTTGCCTTTATTAATTTAGTGCGTAATTTTTTCAGATGTACAGTATCTATATAGCCTATGGAATGAGTATTTATTGTTTCGAAAATGTTATTGTGAATGTAAAAAAATAATCATTGTATAATCAATTTTCTATTCATATTTAAATTTGCCTGCAAGGTTTGGGCTTATAATATTAATAGTACAATTGCAGTACTATTCATTGATGTCTATAGGTTTGTGAATTTTATTTTAAATTTAAACTAAACAAGAGAAATTATTTAATATTACAATGAAAATTAAATAATCACTTTGAGAAACCACAAATTTCAGAGTTCTCATTTAAAATATTTTCCTGTGGTGTTTATTGTTTATAATGGTGAGAGAGCCTAATTAATTATTTTATTACTTAATTTTCTTTGCCTATGCGTATGGTAGCCCATCATTCATTTAATTCAGCATTGCTTCCGCATTGTATTGTTTGTTTACAACAGTTTCCTCTGGTTTTTGTGTGTTTGTAATTGCGCTACCTTCTGTTCTCTTCTATGTATTTATTGATGGGCATTTTGTGATGTTTATTTGCCAGTGACTGTTGATTTTTCTTAACTATTAATAGTTACTTAAAAATAATTCATTAACCTACCACACGATCTGGTGCAAACTGGTAGCAGAGCCTGGTTATGTTTAGCCTTATGGTACAATAACTTGGTAGTATTTGAACGTGAATTTTTGGTCGTTATGATTTATATTTGTGGTTTGTTTTAAAAGATTTTAATAATCTACAACTTACCAAAAGTATAAATAGTATTATTTTGTTTCGAATGTATTTTATAATATCTATATAATGGTTTTGCTGATATATTTATAATTATTTGATGATTTGCATTGTGAGGTATTAGCCTACAGTTTTCATTCACATTAATTTAAAGATTTTCAACTTCAACTTATTGTATAATGAATTTATGTATAGTTTTGCTTAAATTTTGACTAATTAATATGTAAATATGTTAAATTTAAATGTTTTACATATGACCTAGTTCAGCTAGTCTCGTGACCTTCAGGTCACCTTATTGCTGGCGCAAGGCATTGTGCATCGGCAGTTGTTACTCGCTGTGTTTGTGAGCCTGATTTATAAATATTTAAATATTTTTTGTAATACTGGATCATGGCGTATGTACGTTGTTTATTACAAAAATTCATTCTAATTAAAAGTAATTTTATTTGTAATGTGAGTGTTAGATTCTGTATTGGTTTCGGCCTTTGATCTGTTATTTTCGGGTCGTTTATGAGTATTTTCTGTTTTCTTTCACACATATCTTCGTTTTGTTATTAATTTGTTTTATTCCTTTTTAGTCTTCAGTTATTGCTTACTATTTTGAACTATGTGTTTAAGTAGTTTAGACGATTTTTTATTTTCAGTGGCCGATATCCTTACTTATCGCACATGTCAGACTTATTTAATATTCTTGCTGTGCGATCAGCAGTATATTTTCCGTGTTTTAAATATTAAATAAACTTGCTATTAGTGCATTTGTTTTGGTGAATCGTTTATGTTCAATAAGTTTAATTTTCTGTGTTTTGATGCAAGTTTCTACACTCATGAAGGTGTGCTGGTTTTTTTTTTACATAGATAACATCTTTATAGGTAATCACTTAACCCCATCCAGTCGATGTCTGCCAGTAATAAATGGGCTGTCAGACCATGATGCACAAGTTTTAGAAATCTCTCAGTTAAATGTGAGCACGAAGAAAACCTACTATAAAACCATTAGACAGTTCTCAGGCGAAAATGCCAATAAATTCAAATCTGCTCTTAACAGTGAAAAATGGTCAGAAATGTACTATTCTACAAATGTAAATAACAAATTTAACTCGTTTCTTAGTTCCATTCTCCTGCATTATGAAAACAGCTTTCCCTCTAAACAAGTTTGTAAAAAAAATGAGGCTAGGAAAACTCTGTGGATGACTAAAGGATTAAAAATTTCGTGTGATCACAAAAGAGAACTTTACAAAGCCACTAGAATCAGTAACAATCCAGATATAGCCGACAGGTACAAAATATACTGCAAAATTCTAAGAAACGTAATTAAAGAAGCAAAGAGAAAGTACTTTAGCAGTCTTATTAAAAACTCTGACAATAAAATCAAAACTACTTAGAACATTATAAAAAAAAGAAACAGGCAAAACAACAGAGCCATTTTCAAAAATCAAACTAAGTATTGGAAACAAAACCGTTTCTGACACAAAAACAGTTACAAATGCTTTCAATTCATATTACCTTAATGTTGTTGATAATCTAATTAGTAAAACAGCTCAAAGTCATAATATTAACAACATAGTAGTATCGCAAAAATCAGAATATCTCTTTATAACATGTCCCAACACTTCGGCAAAAGAAATTGAGGAAATAATAAAAAGCCTAAAATCAAAGTTATCCTGTGGCTATGATGGCTTTAGTAGTAAACTAATAAAACAATTTGCCTCAGAACTCAGTACTCCGTTAAGCCACATATGCAATGCTGTATTAAACGACAGTGTACTCCCTGACTGACTCAAATGGGCATTGGTAACCCCACTCTTCAAGAAAGGAGAGAAAACCAATGTAGCTAACTACAGACCAATTTCATTGCTAACCACTTTTTCAAAAATCAATGAAAAACTATTATTTACTAGACTTTTAACTCATTTTGAAAAATTAAAAATGTTCTCAAAATTCCAATATGGTTTCAGAAAAAAATCCTCTACCAATGAGGCAATATATCAGCTCATCACAAATGTCTTGAATGCACTCGACAAAAAACTACCATCAGTCGGAATTTTTTGTGACCTTACCCAAGCCTTTGACTGCGTCAGTCACGAGCTGCTTCTTCAAAAACTACAGTTTTATGGTGTAAATGGAAGAACTAATAAACTCATACACTCATATTTATCAAATAGACAACAACAAGTTGGCATTAGGGAAGACTCAAATATTGTTTATTCAAAACCAGATAAGATAAGACATGGTGTTCCTCAAGGTTCAATTCTCGGACCTCTGTTATTCCTGGTTTACATAAATGACCTGCCTGATAGCCTAAAAAATAGTTCTATACCTACCTTATTTGCAGATGACACCAGTATCATAATATCAGGAAAATCAGAGGAAGAACTTAATCAACTAGCCAACACCACTTTTACAGAATTAGATGCATGGTTTATAAGAAACAAATTAAACCTTAACACAGAAAAAACCCATTTATCACAGTTTGCAACAAAAATTGTAATCAGCCAACGATAAATGTTCATTGCGGCACTGCAGAAATCAATAAAGCCACAGACACAAAATTTTTGGGTTTATATGTTGATTGTCATCTGAATTGGAAAACACATATTGAATATATCATTCCAAAACTGAGCTCTGCATGTTTCGCTCTACGTAATGTATCAGGTATACTAAACAAAGATTCGGTGTTGACTGT
>PNEQ01023808.1:0-14446 GCA_003012365.1 Medauroidea extradentata | reverse complement strand
GCTTATGACATCATGTTTTGGGGTAACTCCTCTGACAGAAATAATGTTTTCTGTATATGCAGAAGAGAGCTGTAAGAATAATTCACGGGAGAAAACAGACTGAATCCTGTAGACCCCTTTTTAAAAGTTCCAAAATAATTACCTTAGCTTGTGAATATATTTACTCATTGCTGACATTCGTCTCCAAAAATCAGAAGTTGTTCCACACAAATGAACATTTTCATAACCATAACACTAGAAGTAAAAACCTTTTACACATGTCTCTTGTCAACTTGACCTTACAGCAAAAAGTCCTTCATACACAGCTTGCAAGTTGTTCAACAAACTCCCCAGCTACCTGCAAGATGCATGTTTAGCTAACACAAAAATATTCAAAAAACACCTTAAAGATTTCTTGATCATTAATGCTTTTTACACAGTCGATGAGTAGTTGAGTGGATCTATGACAGTGTAGATACTTATTTAAGATATTTATTCTGGGTTAAGATTCTGTTTCTTCTCTTGCTTTTTTCTTTTGTTTTACATGTGGAGACTATGAAGTATGCTGACGTGAGCCTACGTGCTAGCCCGAACCGACAAGTAACGTTGAATTTCGCTCTTTTAGTGTATAATTTTAAATGTATAACGTATGTCATTTATTCATTTGATGGTATATTGTAAATATGACTTGTCCGATATCTTTGTGCAAAAATGTACGCAAAAAAAGATCCAAGGATGCAATAAACTAAATCTAAATCTAAATCTAAGCCTACATGTTTCTCAAGATGGCGTTCGCGCAAGCGCGGTGAGTCTGTTCCTTGTATGGTATGGTCGCGATATGCTACCTGTTCTGAAAACATTGTTCTCTTCTCGTTTACAATTTAAACTTTGTGTTTTAAAATTTCTTTGTGGTGTTTCATTTCAAATCATTGGTTTTAAGAGTTATTTTGAAAAGTGTGTGCATTACTGTTTGCCCATTTTCTGATACATTTATTTTGATCTTTACACTTGATTTTTATTCCATTTTCATTATTAATTTGAGATTTTAATGTTGATCACCCACTGGGATTGCGGGACACTCACTATTTATTTACGGTCAACACGTTTTGCTGGACTTGTGTCAGTTTTGCTGGGTTTTCGTCCTTTTGTTTTGTGTCCTTTATGGGGTTGTGTGTTTGTGGGTCTGCAGATTCCTCACACATTTTTATTTCCTTTTTCATTACTGTCAATCTTTTCTTCTTTCATTAGTTATGAATAGAGCCAATTCGGGGTGCAGTAACGTTTTCTTGCTGGCCGGACATGCTCTGCTACGTTTTGCCTTCCTTAGCCGATGCGTTTGTTTCTTTATTTCTGACTGTTGCTTACTGGAGTGCGGGTGTCTGCTGTGCCAGGGTGCGTGTACTCTGCATAATTATCTCGTGATTTCGTCCTTGCTGTGCACCTTGTCCGCGTGCCTCGCCCGTGCCGTCCATGCTTATAAGCTATTCTGACTGACCCTGCCATCTAGTGGCGATCTTTTTATGTTGTCTTCTGCTGCCTTGCTTCCCCTTCCCTCCTCTCAACAATAACTTCCTTGCCGTGTTCAAGTGCTCTTTGTACTGCTATGTTCGAGTCATGATGTACAGCTGTGGTGCGTGCTTGTGGGTGATGTTCTTCGGAACATAGACAGCCTATTATGGCGGTATTCATCTTTAAATCACGCATGTAGTATTTATAGTCATAGAACTGTAGTTTGTTTTATATTATTTTGTAATGTGATGTCTTCTTCAATCCCTCGAGGTTAGTATTCGTCTGTTTATTTTCTTTCGTCCACGACAGTTTTGTTTTTAAATATGTATTTTCTAATTCTTTGTGCTCATTATGTTACAGTGAGGGTCCAAGTAATGGACGCTATGTTTTACAAGTTTTTTACATTGCCGACGAGGCCGCTGTAGTGCCAACCTCTCTGGATTGCGCCCCATAGCCTCTTCAGCTTCCACTATGGGTTTGTTCCGGTCCTCATCTCCCTGCTTGTGGTTGGAATGCTGGCGTTGTATTGCCTTTTGCCATTGGCATCTCGCTATCTTTCGACGGCTTCATTTCCTCTCAGGATTGACCCGGCCTTCGTCGATCGTCAGCTAAGTCTGTTATACAGCATACATTTAATTTTATGAAGAATTTCATTTTTCTATATCAATATTTGGTATAAAGAAGCGTCACGAATATTTTAGAAGATTCATATCATGATCCAGAATGTAGCATTCGTTTTATAAAATAGCAATATTTTATAATTTTAATGTTGAATTGCAAAAAAAATTATTTTATTAATTATTTAAAGTTTGTATTGTATCATTTATAAATTCATATTGTGCAGGGTACTCCTTTTATTAATTTATTGTTAGCACATAAATTAAATAATAATTTCATATTTTCATACAGGCCTAGATGCTTAACCTATTTGAATGATGTTACATCTTGTTTGTTTCCATTTTTGAAAAGAAAACATTTTAATAAGAAATTAAAATTAATAATAATTTCATAACTTAACAAACCACAAATCAACGTCCTATTATTTATAATTATTACTCTGGCATTTCAACGATTTTCGAAGTATCAAGTAAGGTTAACTTCTATTTCAAAACACGTTAAATTTTTTTAAATTTTAATTCTTTTGTGGGGTATGTTTATGGCCTAGTGTTTCTCAAGTTTTTATTTGTATTATCGCATTTATTTGTATGTTTTGGAGTGCTGTTCGTTTGGATTTTTTTTGCCACTTTGCTGTCGTTGTGCGTTGCTGTTTTGAACAGGAATTTTTGGCGATTATAAACACTTGGGTGTATATTATATTGCTTCAATTTCATTAATTAATTTTCTCACCGAAGCACTCTGGCACAACACCAGTTAACACTGCAGGTTGTGGTTACTACTGGGGCCTCTCCACTTTTCTCAACATTTCAAAATCTCAAATCAATTCAGCAAATGGCAAAACAACATTATCTTACACACACTCAAATAACAAAACTAACTTTGCTATCAACCAAGTTAAACTCAAATTCAAATCATCCATCAAACATTTAAAAACTGTAGAATTAAATGTCAACTTCCCAACTAAAAGACAAACAAAGGATTAAAAACCAGGTACGGAACTCTTTGGATCAAAACTTAACAAGGAAGAGAGAGAGAGAGAGAGAGGGAAATCGGTTAACGAAGTTCTTTGACATCTACTCGGTGGCGACCTCTCTCGCCAAAACACCCGGTACTCGACCTCTTCGCAGCACCTTGAGTCCTAACTCCTATTTCTTCTCTACACAGTAATGCAACGCCCAAACCCCTTGTAGTCCTTACTATAAGCCATTCACGATAAAGTGAGCACTGCATTAAGTTATCTTTCTGCCGTTGCGCAGCCATATTTGCTATTTTCAATATGAAAACTTCCCTGTAACTAAAAACCAGAGTAAACTTTTCAATGCACTCAAAAGTTAACATATATTGTTCCCATAAAACATATTTTTAATTATTTACAAGTTCTGCCGAGTGCTCAGTTTATTGTGAACAGCCTTTACTGAGGCGGCGTACTGCCCAAGGCCGGCTTTCAAGGTTTAGCGTTCCTAGGCACTTTTTAGTGGCGTCCCCCTCCCCCAGGGGAAAAAGTAATATTATTTTTTGAGTCCAAAACACTGTCGTTGGTGAACCCGGTCTTCGGTAACAAATTTAAGTAGCTAACTGCCACTTTTCCTAGAAATTACACTTGCTTTCAATTAATTTGTACACATTAATGACAACGTAACTTAAGATCAATACAATACCATACCAAAAACACAATAAATACAAAACACTATAACACAGAATCAAATAATGTTACAACGTTAAAACAATGCAACAAATTGTCTTAACTTTAATTGTGGAGACCAAGAATCAGTAGCTTAACAAAGCTGTTAAAATGCATCTGTTCTAGGAATGTCATTCTGACTCTTGCTTTCAATTCAAAGGAAACAAATTTTAACACTGCATTGTAGACAATATAATGTCTTTTAAAATAGTTTACGTCTTGCTTTTACCGTGGCGAATTCATCAATCAGATCTTTGTACTCAAATCATTCGCCATTTAAAATATCTGCCTCAATGTGAAGGATTGCGAGAGAGTTCAACTTTTGTTCTTTCATTGTAGATCGAAGATATGATTTGACTCTCTTCAAAGCAGAAAATGATCTCTCAGCAGGGTAATTACTAACAGCTGTGCAGAGGAACATCTTTAGAGCAATACCTATATTTGGAAATGTTTGCTGAATATTTTCTTGTATGAGGAACTTGTTCATACTTAAGGGAGTGTCTGTAATTTTGGCGCACTTAATCAGATTTTAAAAATGAATTCACTAGTTGGTTGGCAAAGGATGGTTCCAAATAATTTTCATACAACACTTGAAATCCTCACGTGCATATCCCCTTGTTTCAGACAAACACTTTATTGTTTTGCTTTTGGGCTGCTGACATTGCATTTGCTTCTCCCATCGTTTTGTAAGTTAGATCATGTGAAGAAATTATACACAGTTTGCACTAAGTTGAAAAACGAGCATGCTTCCTGACAGCAACTTGCAGCATATGTACCTACTAAGTTGAGAGAATGTGCAGCACAAGGAATATAAAGTGTTTTTGAATTAATTTCCTTTATACGAGCTTGTAAGCCAGAGTGAACTCCAGACATATTACTGGCGTTGTCGTATGACTGTCCTCGGCAATCTTGTATATCGATGGAGCGCGATTCTAAAACACTCATGACAGTGTCAACCAAATTCTCTGGTTTATGTCCGCATTTAAGAACAAACTACAAGAAGCGCTCAACTGGTAATCCACTTCATCGACATACCTTATCACAAATAATAATTGGTCAGAATGAGAAACATCTGGTGTTGAGTCCACTATTATTGAGAAATACTTGGCTTGCTGTATATCAGTAATGATGATTTGTCATACTTTAGCAGCAAGTAAATCGATCATTTCATCGCATATTGTTACAGAAAGGTAGGAAGTTTGTCCTAAGCCCAGGTTGCCATATCGCTCGATGTGTTCTGCCAGAAATATGTCGAATTCAGATATCATCTCTAGACACATTACGTACTTGTCACTATGCAGAGAACCAAATTTTTCGTCTTGACCCCGAAAGGCAAGTCCTCGGCTTGCTAACTCTTTTCTTACTGCAAACACTCTGGTAAGAACGTTTCTCTAGTACATCGTTTCGACTTCCACGTAAGAGTCATAATGAAATGACATTGTCCCAAGACTTTTTTTTTTTCGTGTTAACAAAGCTAACCAGCAGTTAATATGATCTCGAGAGTTTACATGAGCGGATAAAATGCTTCCAATATTTTTCCAGTCAGATACACATTCACTGACAAGTTTAGAACATGTAATAGGCTTTGTTCCAAAAATCTTACACGAAGCACAAAACTGATCCCGTACTTCTATAATAAACTAAATAGACCTTTGAAGCTGACTCGCCATTTGCCAGTTGTCGTAGAAAAACACTTGCTGTTAAACTTCTCGTTTTGTTAGTGTTTACAATTTTCATTTTTTAATTAGAAAAGTCACTGTTATTGTTTTGTTTTGTTCCACTTTGTAAAAAATTGTCAATTGTTGCATCATTAAGAACTTATTCAATAAGATTTTCACTCTTGAGTCGATATTACATGGTACCTGATTCCGTAACAACCGCCATAGAGGTTGTTTCTAATTCCGTTACGTCAGCCACTATACCGGTAGCCACGCCTGCTGCCAGGGAGTATTCATATTACACGGTAGTGCCTGCTGTAGCCTACTGGCAGGGAACATGGCCGTTGTACGGGACTGTTTGTAAACATCCAAATATTGATCCCACTCGCAGAAGATTATTGCTAAGCACTGCAGCATTATTGGAGAAGAAAAAAATTGTGCATTCAGAGCGCAGAATCTATAAACGTTTGTTTAATTTCATATGCAAATATATATAAACAATTTTATCTGAAAACTCTGGAAATTCCAAATCATTTATTATTTTTATTTTCATACATTTCACTCGGGACATTTTAAGCCAAACGCTTGTATGGAGGTTATGTTAGATGGCGGTATCCATAGAGGTTGGAATTGCATCCCAAAACAAACTGAAGTTCTGCCTCATTTCCAGTCGTATATTAAATATCGTCAGGTTCATAATATTTCATGGTTGGCCTACTCCCTAAACTTGTCTAAAACGAGTAACTTTTTTTCGTAAACTGTAAGGACAAGAACATTACTGCGATGGAGGTAAACTTACACATTTATCGCAAGCTAATTTTCACATTAAATATGTTTGGCCACTAACCTTATCTGTGGACGAACCACTCCTTTCTGAAAGCTTGACTTTATTGTGTTCGTACACAAATTGGCTTCGTAGCGAGCTGAACTTGCTTTTGATGCCTGCCACTGTCGCACCAGCCCTGACTTAAACACACAGTGCAATGTCGTGTAGAACTCGGAGATGTATGGGTTTGTTGCGGTAATTAGGAAGCATTGTATTAAACATGCACGGATGCTTGCTATAATTAAGTATCACTAAGTGATGTAATTTCCACACCGGTCCACGTCTTCGCCACAATTTCCAAAACAATACTCTGTTTATTTGTGCGGTTCTCCCAGACGCCGCATGACGCGCTACACATTCTAATACTGCAATATGATTGATCTGGTACAGAATCCGCTACAGTTTCTGTCACGGGAAATAGGACATGTTCTATTAGCAAACCTGGTACGGAATCCTGCTCTGTCATGTTGTTTCTGCTACCGCTTCTGAGGCAAGAGCCGCCATAGCAGCCGCCATGGCAGACCTTGCACAGACTTTTACGGAATCAGGCATCGTGTAATATCGCCTTTAGTATCTGAACCAGAGTCTCTAGCTACATCATCATCAAACACCACTGTGATATTTCCATTGTTAGATTTACAGGCAATGTCAACAATCTCTTGGCATTGGCGTCATTTTCACTAACATTTTTGTCTATCCTAAGAAAAAAACTATCAACTTTTTGCACATGGTTTAAATTATTATACCTTTTTTCACGTTTATCGTTTGAAAGTTTGCGGAAAGCTGCACCGCTTAACTATTTTCGTTTGTCAGTCATAGTTGTTAAGTACGTCACATTTTTAGCGTTTCGGTACTTAAAAAATTACATAAAGATACATGTACCTGTTTGCTGTTGGGAGCTTATGAAGTTAATTCATTTCTAATTCTTGCAGATAAGTACATTAGTTTTAAACACTTGCCTACAGTAACACGAGTTGCACATGAACTATACAATAAATGCGTTTACGGTGAACGAGCCACGGACGTTCGCTAGTCACTAGAGGTCTCCCCACAAAACGAACCACACACAACGGAACGGCTGCCAACCTACCGTAATAGATATCTCTTAACCACAGAACGTAAAAATCCCAGTTATTGTAGGATATTAAAAACCTTAAAATCATACTTGTCAGTGTTTACATTTTACGGACATTAAAATTTTGTCTTTAAGTGGTTAAGTAACTTCATAATAAAGGCTGTTCGCGGTAAATCTAATCATGGAACTTGTGGAGTTGATTGTGGAGTGTGTGGAGCTAATTGTGGAGCATGTGGAGGCAATTGTGGAGAATGTGGAGCAAATTGTGGACAAATTGTGAAGTTAATTTGGAGCGTGTGGAGCTATTTTAGGAGCATATGGAGATAATTTTTGAGCATATGAAGTTAATTGCTGAGCTAATTGCAGAGCGCGCAGAACCAATTGCCATGCTAAGTACGGTGCCTGCGGTGCTATGTGTGGTGCCTGCGGTTCTAAGTGCGGTGCCGACGGTGCTACTTGTGGTGTTTGTGGTGCTATTTGCGAACATCAACAGATTACGCCTCCATCATAACCTGGTGCCTGCGATGCTAAGTTCGGTGCTTGCAGTGAAAAGGTAGAACCTCCCTATGCAGGCCTGGCACCGAACTTAGCTCCACAATTACTTCCACACTCTCTGCAACTAGCTTCAGAATTACCTCAACATGCTCCACAATTAGTTCCACACGCTCCACAACTCTCCACACGCTCCACAATAAACTCCACAATATCTGCATACTCTGCAGGTTAGTGGTGGAAATCTACATATCAACAATCCTGTGACACTGCCATGTGCTGCGGGTAACAAATAAACAGTCTGTGGTTTGCTGTAGTAGTGATCAGTTCTTTACTGGACGTAGATTCAACTAGCATTTGATGTACTTACCTGTTTTTAAAAGTGAGCAGACTGGGAATGTTTTATTATTAATGCATCAACAGCACTTGCATATGAAAATTCTTTAAATTGTAATAAGTATTAAAAAATATACTAACATGCCTTAAATTCTGTGCATACTTCATTAAATGTTGCTCCTAACTGGTAAGCCAATGCAGCAATCGCTGTATATTCCCATGGGCATATATACAGAGACGTAATTTATTTGTCAATTTTGCTTAACTACGCAACTTGACACTGCACTATATATCACATAGTTTGTTTAGTATTATATTTTATCCAACCACCAACAAGTTATTCCTACTAGTGACTACCGTAAAACGGGGTGATTAGAAACACTAGGGTGAATAGAAACAAAATTAGAAATATATTTAGCAGACACCTTTTGCTTTAAGAAATTATAATTACTATGAAACTATTGTTTGAAAACTGTTTTAACTTGCCTACCTAAAAACAGAATTTTTAAAACAGAATAACTTTCAAAAATTTACCTTTAAAATTGTGTTTATATTCACCCCAGTGTTTGTACTCAGCCCGTCTTACGCTACTTCAATTGTAGATATTTAATGCTGACAGCTTGTACGAAGAAGTACAATACTTACTTGACTGTTATAATTTATTAATTACTTTAGAGCTGGGCTGTCCAGCGAATTTTTACCCCACTATTAAATGACAGGTTCTATAGTTCCGGCGAGATGGCAGTAAAATAGCAGCGGTTATGATGCTCATCTCCCCAACAAGTTGATCCAGGTTCTGCAGGTCGGCCTCAAGATTTTCGTATGTGGTAATGGTATCGGACGAAACAGTTCACACGTCATCACCTACAAGGCTTCTGAAATATATATAGACGAAGAAAATTATTCACTATTATTTATATGAATTATGTCACCTTTCAGATATTTACTGTGGTGATAGATTATGGAATAGACCATTCTTGCATAAATCCTACGACTTGGATATCTCTGAACAAATTCAATCGATTAAATTACATTTCTTTTTTAAATAAAATATGTTTCGATATTTTCCTCAAGTCGCAGTCTACGAGGCATGCGTCCTGGATCTCTCGAAATAAAATCAGATACCCATCGGTAAACAGATTTTATTTACAGATTTCTGAATCATATGTAAATGATCCAGTTGCTCGCTTAGAGGATTCGTGCGTGCATTTCATTGAAGTTTTTTTAATCCCATATCAATGATTCACTTACCCGCTTTGAGGTTTCGCAGGTGCACTTCGTTGAGGTTTTTGAATCATATATAAATTATTCAGTTGCCTGATTTGAGGATTCTTAAGGCAGATATAGTTAATACTATTTAAAATTTAGTATATATAAAATCAATTAGACATAGATATGCTTAAATTTAAAGGAAAGTAAATTAAATGTAACATTTATCTCCCATAAAATTTATTTTTATATAAGTTATTTAAACATAACCAGCAGTCAATACACACACGTAACTCAATGGGTTAGGGCACATTTCTGCTAACACCAAGGTCGCATGTTCGAATCTAACACCTGACAAACAAAGATTTTTAACGGATTTTAAACAATAAATTAGAAAATAAGGCCCATTCTCTCATATACAAACACACAAATCCACTCTTAACGTCAACAGCGACACTAGTGCACTCCAGCAGACAACTAAGTAAAATATGTTGGAACAAACTTGGCGTATGCCGATTGCAGCGCCCCTTAGCAGCGAACGACGTAAACAAGGTGCGACTCCAGCGTCGCATATCAGTCATATATGTAAACAAGCATGACCTCTCAGCAGACGATGACTTAGGGTAATTTCCAGGGAAAATATTCCCTCCTGAGGGAAAAAAATGTCCCACTCAACAACTGACTTGTGAAAACAAGGTGGCGAACACCACACAAGACGGACGTTATGGTGTGACACGACATGATTTAACATTACATATGGAATAAAATTACATAAATGGCATATTGTATGACATAATGTATAACATAGTATATCACATAACATATTATTCATGGCATGATATGACACATGACCGATATGACATGTGACATGATGTGACATGTTGTGACATGATGTCACATATCATAACATATGGCATAACATATGCCATAATATTGACATATGATGTGACAAAATGGCCGCCAAGCATAACAAAATGGCCGCCGTGACGTAATTCAAGATGGCAGAATGATCTACTGATCCGCAGCCTGAAGCCAGTGTCGTGAATAATAATATATCCTATTACTATCAGCAATATCAGTATGTACGTTTATATGTCTGTGGATGATATGCCATTTGTTGCTCAGTATACTGAACGCACACTCCACACGTCGCCAAGCTCTACAAAAACGATGATTGAATATCCTCTTGTCTAGTGTTAAATATGTTCCACCGTATGACCGCATTAAATGTTTGTGAAGCCCAAAAATGCTTCATCTCCAACAAAGTAGTAGGGAATACTCGGAGATTCTATTCCCGGTAAGAATTATTCTTCATGTAATTGTAATGGGTTTGTCAATACCGATTGCCAAAGAGTTGATTGATAAAAAAATTTTGCCAAAGCTACCAGCGATAAGATACACAAAACTGTATTTTGTATCTGCCACTGCCATTAACACTTCAGAGTGAAAGTCTTTGTAGTTGAAATACATTGATCCACAATTATGTGAATGTGCTTGTCATCGACAGCACCTACGCAATTCGGAATATGTAATTTTGTTCAAAATCAGAAGCTATGAATTAAAATATTTCTTTGGAAAGTTAACATATACATTATCTATTCATTAATGACCAAATGGTTACGCATACTTGTTTTACGGTACCTTCCTTGCAGTAAAAATGCCAATTCTTAAGTAGTAATGTAGATCGGTGAAGGTGCAAGATACCTGGAAAAATTATCTGTTTCAATGTACTAGCAATATCCCATAGTAGTGTGACGTTGGTTTAGTTTACGAACACATCTACATTTGTATACACTTCAACGACATGCTGATAATTTTCTCAACGTAAATAGATCGTATTTACAGTTAACTTGGGCTACCATTAATTGGTAGGTCTCCTACAACGTGGATTTAATCCGCAACCCGGTTAATCCGCAGTCGGATAAGCGAGAGGCGACTATAGTTTGGTGTTTGTTGTTTCATGAAAACAGTAATGCAGTGGTTGGGAAATCTTACCGATGCATTTTCAAAATCAAAGAGACAGTTGAAAGATTGCAAGAAAAGTGGAGCCGGTGCACCTAACAATAAAAAGTAAAACTACGCTGAGCAAATGAAGTTTTTGAAGTAACTCTATCAGTCCAGGAAAGTTGCAAGTAGTCTAGAAGATAGTAGTGTTATCAATGATGATCGACATACTGGTGATTAGCAGTCTCAACAATTATTTGTGCAGGAAATGAAGGCCTACTGCACCGTAAAGAAGGCAACAGTTACGAAAAAAAATAAAAGCCATAGAAAATGTCGCCGTCCAAATAAAGTTGAACTAAGAATGTTGAACCCCTTGGAACAACCTACATCCAGTGCCCGTATGTTGTTCTTCCAAGGACTTCTACCCCACCTAAACTAATTTTACGATGGTAAAGTTCTTGAATTTCAAATGGGTGTTCTTCAAATAATTCCAAAAATCAATGACAAAGTAAAATCTACTCAACCTCTATTACCGCAAACACATCCCAATTACCATCACAAATATGCGCTCCCATAGCCACCATCGTTTCGCCATCCTCAGCCGTCATACTCAAGCCAATTCAACTCCAATAACGTCTTCCAAGCACAATTTCCCTAAACATGTCAGTTACATTCTCCACAACATCTCAATTACTCCAATACAAGCAACCAGTAAACATGCTCTTTGAGCAGAAAGCCATCTGAGACCCAACGAGAACAAACCAAGCACTGTTCTATCAACAATTTGGCCAATCTTCGGCAACCCATTTGCTTCTGTGTCTACAGAGAGCACCTATGAGTTTACTTAATTTAGAGTGACATAATTTGCTTGTACAATAAATAGCACACACACATAAATACATAACATGTTAGTTTATATGTTGTCTATCAATTCTGTCACTTAGGTTCGACATAGCATATGTATAAAGTAAATATTGAGTTGTCCACTTTAAACATAAAATGACATCCTTTCATATTAAGTACCATTCTATGTTTAATTAAATTTTTTACACAAGTGCACATGTTTTTATGAATTTCAATTAAGTACATCTGCATTTCCATTAAAACACATCACGTAGCTTTTGTACTTACCTTAACGTAAGAGCATGCCTTTCTAGTGATAGAATATAATTTCTCATTTTACTATTCTGGCGTCGGATGTCATTTGTCACCTTCCCGTGCAGTTGATCAAATGATGCTACAGATATTCTGAAGAAGTTAAAAAACGTACTCCCATCACACCGCAGTTCTTCAAAAAGAGCGTAGAATGTTCCCGTATGTTCCCTGCTTTGGTTAGTTGGATGGATTCCGCTTAATCCTACGGCGCTTGATACGATGGTAGAGCAACCACGTTTCCACAACTCGTTTGGGATTCATTAATTAATTATTTCAATCAAATTAACTTAACCACGACAACCAAGCTACTGCTCACTTGACCGGTAAAACTTCGGCGTGTGCACAATCAGCGTCCACCGATGAAATATTGGTCGATATTTAACCGACCGTCCAAAATAAGTGTGTTTGCAACTAGCCTAATACCGGTACATTAGTAATTTAGAAGGCTTGTTTGCTCATAATATCCTTCACAGACAAATTATTCGAAACGTATTTTAATAGGAGGAATTGTTGTGTATGTATTTTAATCCTTTCATGCCTGATTTGCATTATGTGTTACACATAACTAAAAAAAATAATATAAATGTAAATTAATTTGTACATTTGCATGACTTTCTTCGAATAAAATGTAACACACATAATGCAGGTCAAGCTTCATATAATAAAGTAATAAGTACATAAAACAAAATCATTCCGAAATAATTGTTTTATTACACTGATAACATTACGATATGTAAACCAGGTATTTAGACATAAAATATAAATCCCAGTATGGTCAATAATTTCGCTGTGTCTGATTGTTCTATGTCGTTTAATGTACAATTGATGAAAAATAGACATATGAAAGTCCCAATTGTAAAATACCACAATCAGTTTATGCTACATGTGAATGATTTTAGAATTTTACTGGAAGACATGTACTGAATATGGGAGGTAGGTAGTTATATGGTGGTGCAATGTTTAAACTCTGAAATAATTAATTTCTTTAAAAAAAGATATACAGATTGTATGCTTTGTGTTGAGAAAATTGTGAGTGAAATATTGGTTCGTCAGAACTTATGTAACATATTATTAAGAAGCGAGCAAAAAAGACTAAAATGGCCTAAGTCGTCATTTCCCTTACAACCACTATAGTCAGGTAATAAATGCTGAAAGTACACAACTAGGAAATACAGCGAACAAGCAGGACAGTTGAAATGAGCGTGAGTCGCGTAGCATACACGGTTAACACAAAATCACGTTAATAATATTAGTGTGTTATGAAAGGATGTAATTTTGTGAGTTTTTCACGATTGTATTCCTATGTCGTCGTTGAACCACTTTAACATGATAGCAGTACTGCAGTACTGCAAGGGCACACTCTCATTCACAGATGTGCCTCCATCTTCTGTCTGTTACAAACACTATGTACTTTGTGCTACACACCTACCCCCTACCCCCTTTTCCATCGAGCCGGCAGCTACCTTGCACTACAACAACTTTTCAGAGCAGAATTGTTGCACCATACAATACAAATACTTAAATTTGGCCACATGTAACAATATTTCGCTCACAAAACCTATACGTTGCTGTTATCCGTGGAAATGTATATCCTAACTGGTATCACCACCATGGCAAATGCAAATAGTCGTCCTACTGTCAAATGGTTAACTGAAGATCTCCATTCCAAATAAAAAATGTATCGAAATTAATTATTTCGTGTTTATTCATTGTGCATTCTGTGACGCATGGCATACCTAATCACGTTCGCTACAATACTGACAAGTTTTGTAAGTAAACATCACTAAAAATTACTACCGTGTGCATCTACACATCTACAGCGCATCTCAACACGGACCACCATGTGCAGCTACATATATACGGCGCATCTCAACACGGACCACCATGTGCAGCTACATATATACGGCGCATCTCAACACGGACCACCATGTGCAGCTACATATATACGGCGCATCTCAACACGG
>PNEQ01023807.1:0-15743 GCA_003012365.1 Medauroidea extradentata | reverse complement strand
CTAGAGGACAACAATAAAACTAATTAAAAAAAAAAACAAGATAGAAGGTTAAGCCAATGAGGGTAGCTAGGTATCAAGACAACGGACATTAACCAACTTGGTGGGTAGACCGTACACAAATAATTACGAGACACATGCTGAACAGATCCCGGATCCCGCTCCTAGGCTCCTGCAATAGAAGGAACTATACTACACTACTGCCCAAGTTTCCCCGGACGCAGTTTGCAAGAAGACGTCGTCGAGAGGGTGTCGGCAAGTTCTCAGGCTAGCGGACCGTGCTATTGGGGTCGCGTCGTTAAGGGTCGACTCAACAAGTCTCCTCGCACAAAAAATACCGTCGAGTGTGTCTCCCAAGTGGAAACAGACCTGATGAAATCTTTCCTCCAGTTATACGCCACAATCTTGGCCTTTTTCGAACATTTGGCAGTGACAAGCCGTAGAAAATGACCTGGTGAGCAGTTTAAGTATTATATTAATTAATAACATTGAGACTACAGAAGTTGAATTTAAAAAAATGTTCACTGCAGTTCCACGGGATAAAATATTAAAATAATTTCAAAAATGTTACTGTGTTTAATTTTACTTGTAATTAATCAATATACGTGCTGGAACTGAAAATAAAAATTTTAAAAATTCAATAATTTGTTTTTAAATACAAATAAATTTTATTCTTTATTTTTATGAGCACGACATTGTAGCCTGCAATGTTTTTATCCACTGTGATTTTTTTGAGTTTGGTATATCAGTTGGTTTTAGTGTACTCCTCAAAACGGAAACATGCAAAATATGATTTTAACGAGCCATTACGCGAAAACAATAAGAGATAAAGTATTTTCGTAAGAGCCAAATTTAGTCACATTTTGTGTCTAAAATAAAAAAAAAATATCTGGTACAAATAAAAAAAAATGGTGATGAAAATCGTGGTAGACCGCGCCCCTGAAGTTCTCAAGAGGAATACAGACCAGCAGAGCGCCCTGCACATAGAGTCTATGAGACAACTGGTGAACAAATAAGAGTCTTCCTAACATCCCGCGGCCTATTGCGGTCCTTGTACTTCAATATCACGCTAATTACATCTGTAACACTATGGCATGCACC
The DNA here is from genome assembly GCA_003012365.1 of Medauroidea extradentata. Taxonomy (NCBI): domain Eukaryota; kingdom Metazoa; phylum Arthropoda; class Insecta; order Phasmatodea; family Phasmatidae; genus Medauroidea; species Medauroidea extradentata. The sequence continues at coordinate 14,645 of PNEQ01023807.1, read as the reverse complement.
AAAAGCCAAAGTACTGAACTACTATCGCACCAGGATATGTTTTTCGTCTTTGCCTTCAGCATACTGAGCGCACATACCCTAAAAATTAAATTTTAGCCATTTTTACTATGTTCCCACTCTCTAATAACATAAGACAGGGCTAAATTGAAGTCTATGGATAATATTTTTTTTTTTTACCTTCCTGGAAAGAATCTATGTTCCCAGAACAGTTATTTACTAATGCGTATACGTGGAGAAGTTGATTTAACAGAAAACTTATTGCCAGAGACTCCTCTTGAGAGATAGAAGAGTTTACACGAAAAATCGAAGTGTGCGAGAGATTTCTGCTTAGGAATATCATTCAAAGAACTTTACATGCACGTATACATTTTTATAAACCATGCACTATCAACACGTTAATGAATATTCCAGGTTTCCCAAATATAATTAGGGATACACCTCGATGACGAGTTCTCTCATCCTGAAGGTGAAACTCTCGTGTAGGTATACAGTTTCATTACCTCGATAGTGCTTCTTACAATCTTCATAGAACATTTAAAGTACGAAAAGTAAAATAGAGTAGTGTGCACTGCTCACATGTATACGATTGCTTGGAATGAGTGAAGAGGTTTTGGTCATCGCACAACATCGAGGTCTTTTAGCATTGGTGAGGGGTGATACGATGTGAGTATGGAACAGCACCGGAATGAACGGGCGGGGGAAACGGAAGGTCCCCGAGAAAACCAGATCAGTGACATTGTCCGGCACGATTCCCACTTGCGAAAATCCGGGGACAGACCCCGCCAGGAATCGAACTCGGGTCGCCTTGGCGGGAGGCGAGAGGTCTGACCCCTCGGCCACCATCTCTACTGATATAGTTTGTTCAAAAGTAGTGAAACGCACACGCAATAGTTTCGCTGCTGCGCGTATGAAGCAACTCGCTTGTCCAGCCGCCCAGGCGTGGCGCGCCTAACAAGTGCCATGGACGACTCTCGGAAACAACGGAAGTCGTTGTGCGCGATTACGCCACGGAGAAAGCGTTGTTTCCCTTATGAAAGGGCGCGCACGGCCGTAAAAGAGCGATAGAAAAAAGAACAGCTTTTCCAGCTCTCGCGGCAACAGGAACAAGTTCATTAACGCCCAGCATGCCAAGTGCTTCTCCTGAGTACTGTGTCGACGGGTTGTACGAGAGGATGTGTGAGGGGGGAGGGTTGCAGTTCAGCAGCACAATGACTGTGCGTGTCCTCTTAATTATCAAGTTAACGGAATTACAGCTTAGCTTCCTTGCAGCGGTCGGAGGCGCTTTAAAAACTCTCCATTCTCTTCCTTGATTGGCACACAATCTGCCGCCGGCGCTCCGCGACGCGATTCTCTCAGTCGACAACACCCCGCGACAAAAGATGCCGAAGAAAGTACAACGCTGCCCCGCTTAGGTCGAGTAAAATGCAGTTACGTACTCTACTGCAATCAGTTCAGAGAAAAATAAAGGACGGAGCAAAATATTGTTTACATATTACGTTGCATAATCACATTCATTTTTAAAATAAATATCCACAGTTTTCAAAGACTGAGGAACACAAAAAGTTAAAATTATATTTTATCTTCAGATTTTATAGTTTCATATTTGTATTAATACTGATGGAGTGATTTATTTTCGCAAGATTATTTAATTAACTTGGCTTGCGACATTTGAAAAATCTCCTTTCGTCAATTCTACAAACTCTGTTAAGGAAAACCTTTTGCTGGAGATTAACTCAACTGTCAAACAAGTGTTGTCCCAACATACACATTACTAGTAGACAACAGTACACTGTATGTTAACTCAGAATGCAACTAAATCAGCTGCTCGGTCCAGCAAACAGTATAATGTGCTACGCCCTAAAATAACTAGACGTACAAAAATTGATCTGAAATAAAACTAAAAGCAAAAAAATTAGATCATCCCAACATGAGCGAAAGTCACTCGCACTTCAGGAGGTGTTCTGCAGCAAAGTCTTGCATACTTGTTCTCCTAAAATCTTACATACACACACACACACACACAAGAGAATACTGACAGACTGACGACTGGCTGACTGACTGACATATCAAACTGCAGCCCAAACCACTGAACCTAGAAGCATGAAATTATTTGCGTAGGTTCCCTCAGGTCGTAGGCGAGCACTAAGAAGAGATTTTTCGAAATTCGACCTCTAAGGGGATGAAAAGGGGTGAAATGTATTTCCGAAGAAACGTCGATAGAGTTCGAACCCGACGGCCTATCATCATGATTTTTACTTTAATATGACACTCATAAAAATGCGCATTAGCTAATTTAAGGATTTTTTTCGAAATTCAACATTTAAGGGGGTCAAAAGACCTTAAATTTTGTTTCTGATTAATTATCGATATCTATCGAATCATTCGGGTTAAAGAGTCGGCATTGACTTCAACATATTGCTTACGTAAATACCTAAAAATTATATTTAGGTTTTTTAATTCGACCCCCAAGCAGTAAAAAGGGAGAAAATGTGTTATTTTATGAATTGTCTATATCACTGAAACACAATTGACTAACGTCGTGGTTTTCACTTCAATTGTTTACGTATACAAATGTCTATGACAGGACTCCAAGACGTTTCGAAGTTACGGGAAACGTGTTTTCGATTATTCCTCCATATATATCGAACCAATCGAGATATCTAAGTGTTCTTTGCTTTAGATTGATGTTTTTGTAAATATAGGCCTACCAAATGCTATTAAAAAAAATTTTCCCGAATTCGGCCCCAAAGAGGTTAAAAAAAGGTGGAGTTTTTTTTTCGATTCACAATCGATATATATATATATATATATATATATATATATATATATATATATATATATCATAATGATTTTATATAGCGAAGTGATTTTTGTTTAAGATTTTTATAAGATTTAAGTACCTGAAAAGTAATTTCAGGAATTTTCGAAATCCCGCACCAAGGAGGTGAAAAAAGATGAAAAGTTATTATATGTGTTTTTAATTAATCTTCGATACAGGCTATCTTAAACCCAACGGGCTATTGTCGTGTTTTTCACGTCCAAGAGATACCAGTTAAGTTGTGTATAAAGTGATTTAAGGGTATTTCGAAATTCAGTTTCTTAGGGGGTGAAAAGACCTGGAATTTGTTTTACATAAATCTTCGATATATGTCGAACCCGTCGAGATATTCAGTTAATGTTTTCTTCAGGATTATGATTACGTAAATGGCCGTAAAAAGATTTTAAGATTTTTTTTTAAAATTGGAACTCTCTATACTGTACAGGAGTGATATGTGATTTTTAATGAATGATCGATTTTGCTACGACTGAAAGGGCTATCTTCGTGATTATCACTTCACTTAGATATTTGTGCAAATATGTTAGGTACGAAATTAAGATTTTTCGAATTTCGACACCTAAAGGGGTGAAAAGGCAAAAATTTGTTTTCTGTCAGCCGATGAGAGATATGAGGTGTTGTTCGCTTCAGTATTATTCTTACGTAAGTACCTAAAAAAAGTAATGCAAGTTTTTTATTTAATAAGATAACTTAATTATTGAGAAAAAACTTAATTTGTAAACTTTCAAGGCAGACGGTCCGAAAAGCAAGTACGACCAGCAATAAATAAATTAAACAGGGGTTTCATTTTGCAGTTCTACTGAGGTGTGTTGTTGTACTACATCTTTGAGCTCAGGAAATTAATGTTGCCCCGACAAACGTTGTTTTGTCACATAAATAACTTATTGTAAGTGTGTAAGGATGTGGTATATAAGTGGAAGAAGTATAATAATAAAGAAATTAATAAATAATAATAATAGAGCAGCGACACCTGGTGGGGATGGACTGGTATAAGTTCGTGGGGATAACTGATCTATTATCACTTACACAGTTATCGACTGGGTTCTAAAATTATTAAATTAAAAATATTTACTAAACAATATCACTGAGGAGTATTAAAATAGATAAAAACCTATTCGCATACTTACCGAATGTATATTCATTGAAATCTGTTAAGGGCGCGGTCTACCGCAATTTTCTTCACCATTACTTTAATTTTATTTGTACCTGATATTTGTTTTATTTTAGACACGAAACGTGACTAAATTTGGCTCTTATGAAATTTTTTTATCTCTCGTAGTTTACGCGTAATGGCTTGTTAAAGTCATATTTTGCATGTTTCCGTTTTAACGACTACACTAAAACCAACTGATATACCAAACTCAAAAAAAAATCACCGTGAATAAATACATTGCAGGCTACAACGACATGCTAATAGAATTAAAGAATAAAAATTATTTGTATTTTTAAAACAATTACTTAATATTTTTAATTTTTATTTTTAGTTTCAGCATTTTTTTTTTAATTCTAATAATTTTTATTCTTTAATTTCTCGCGTGGACAGCTATAACTACTTATCCTGCTGCAGAGTTAGCTCAACCAGCAGATTTGTCATCCTAACACTTGATGACTGAACTACCTATCTGGTATACAAAGATGTTTTTTTTTTTTCAACTAAAGTAAATATTACCTGCTATGAGTAATACACGCAAACAAAACCGCGGGCGCACTGCTAGTATATACATAAATTTATTTATTAATATATTTCCGGTCAACCCAAAATATTGAAATTTACAAGGAAAGCATATGAAATAAAAAAAAAATTCAGCAAAATATATAAGTTTAATCCACAGATCGAGTGAGTGTGTTTGCTGCTCAGGTGCGGAGTTATATCAAGTGAAGTGTGAAGCGACGCCGGAATGATCTCAGAGAAACCTCGTCGACTAGCGATATCGGCCGGCACGATTTCCAAATAATACGAGCCGAACACCGACGGGAATCGAACCCGGATCGCCGTGGCGGGAGGCGACCACCCTAACCACTGCGTCAACCTCGTCCCCTTATTCCTCGGAAGCGATTTGAGTCGCAAGTAATTGTGCGATAACTTGCAACATAGATAGGCATATAAATGAGGTAATTCTTGCCTTTTAAAATTCGTTTTGACACTGCCATAAAAGTGTTTTTTGGTGGATAACGAAAAGCTAAAACCACTATTTTAAATCTACACGTTTTAAAAGTCAATATGGAAAAAAAGAAACTACAAAAAACAGCCCTAGATAATTATATTAGCCAGCTTTATGAGCAAAACATTTACCCAGAATGATGCATCTGATGAGCATAATCTGTGGCCAGAGGTTGGTCTTCACAAACACGTTACTCGTGAACAATTGTTGCTCTGAAACTTTATGAAACATACTGTCTATGATTTTTATTTTCGCAAATCAGCTTTAAAAAACACCTACACGTTTAAACCAATGCTTATAGCGCTGAATTATGTATAATGTCCTCTTAAATTATATTCGTACAAAATTGTAAAGTTTTTGCACGATCTTGCTCTTTTCTGTAGGTCTGAGTGTGAATTTTGTTAAGTAAGGTAATAATAATATGTATGCATTTATCTATAACCATGCAAAATATGAGTTTAAAACAGATGTACTTTGCTGCCGGATTGCTTACTTTACGACGAGAAACAAAGAAACACACAAAAAATGTTACAACTGTGGAAAGTAAAACAAGCAATGTTACTTCAACTCTATGATAAAACAAATACAATTGTAAACACGTGAAAGGAAAACAGAACACTGCGATCTTTCACTAACAGTAAAAGAACAGACGTGTGGATAAAAATATAAAATAAAAATATGAAGAAAAAAAAACCTACGTGCGTGCGTGTTTCAATAAGAGTTAAAAAACGAATTACCGTGGGGCGGGGAAATGGTAACGTGAAATGGAAAACGATATCTGCGGAGTTCAGTACAGAATTGCTACGGGCATAACTGCAATGGAAGACCATTTGAAGATGACAATACTTATTACTGAAAACGACGACAGTCGTACTTGCAAAAAGTACTCTGAAATCGTCTTGTTATTTCAGGACGTATAAAATAGGCCTCAACCTGAACTCTGCAATAGCAACAGAATATTACCTTGGAAAAGCTTGTTTCGATACAGTTTAAGATTCCGTTCCAGTGTTGCAGGTACATATATGCAACCCGCATTGACCCCTTCTAAATCGCGGTTAATCTTACTATCGCTACAGCAACATGTCAACATTATCTTTGCGTTTGCCCAAAGACACAGTGGTTCTTATTTTCGCTGCGTTCGCCGAAGTCAAGTGCAAAGAATGGTTGACTACAAATTTTACAAAACATTTTTTTGTATCACGTTGATAATATAACCGTTTGTTACAGTAGATTTTACAGAACGCAGCGAAAATAAAAACGACTGAGCATTTGATAAAGTGCAAAGGCAATGCTGATATGTATATCTTATAGATATAGAGATAGTAAGATTAGCCTTTATTTATATGGTTTAATACGGGTTGCATACATGCGCCTGAAACACTGGAACGGACTCTTAAGAGGGCGTGGCACATAATCCAACGTTAAAAGCATTAATCTATAAACTGCAGGTTTCTTGAAGCCAATTTGCGAAAATTAAACAATAGCAATCCTAGACAATAGTTTTAGCCAACGTTTTAAACTAAATTGTTTCCAGTGTTGCGAACTTCTGAGGCACAATCTCTGACGCCGGAACATCGTGAATTTAACTGCGGCGCAAGAGATCACGCGTAACGAGTTAGTAATTCTGGATAAATATTTACTCATAAGTTTGGCAAATACCATTATCTAGGATTGTCATTGAGTATTTTATCCATATTGGCTTCGAAAAAAGCGTAGAAATCAGTTGATGTTTTTAGCGTTTATTTATCTACCACGCACTCTTAACATAGGCATATATCGTAGGGAAATATTTTTTTACGGGCGAAGATTTTTGTGGTGGTTAATGTCGACATAAAGACCAAAGTAATAATAAAAACAAATATTACAAACCCAAATAAGTACAATAGCTATACTACCCGTCGAAACGTTGTCGCTGGGCGGACGGTTTTCTCGGGGATCTGCAGTTTTCCCCGCCCTTCTCATTCCGGCGCCTCTTTATTGTGATGCCTCATCTCATGTCATCCTCCGAGATAAGCAGATGTCTGCGGGCGACCAATAGTAAGTCTGCATTTCGAGGTGAGATTCCCTGACCCTGGGCCATTCTCTTCGTGCGATATTTATTTACGACCCGCCTGAGACTATTACCTGCATTAAAAAAAAGTTTTATACTTATTCAGACAGTAGTAGGCCTATAACTGACTCGGATAGATTATGCCGTTGGCTCAGTTCCAGGAAAGTGCAACTGGCGTAGGTTATTGTCGTCATGTGCCATTACAATGTTCACTTTATTTAGTCACGCTCAACCGCTAAATTACTTACTATTATGTGTTTGTATCGAACACTGTTCACGTTATCAATTGTAATGAAACGTTCGGCAAACATTAAAGACCCTGTCTACCTAGCTTGAGTCACTGAGTTGGATGGGAATCAATGTTTCAAATACACTTAGAACTATAAAAGCCATCCAGGCGTGGGTCGAAGTGGGCCACCGATCGCCAAACTCGAACACTTTCTGCAGTCAGATTAGACCACACAAAAATAAACGCTCGTGTGTCAGGAACCTTAGTGGCTCACAAGTGACGGAGCTATAAGGGCTACCTTGCAGCGGGCATCAAATGTCACATCGCCTCAACGAGTCAAGCGCTGAAATAGCGTGCAAGATTCCCGCAGATCCATTTTTACTATGGAAATTTAAGCTGTGATCATATAATTTTACTGGTGGAAAGACTGTAGGCCTAGTAAAGTTCTGCGCACGCTACCATCTGAGTTTCACATTCATCCGGTTAGTACATTTTGAATTACGACGTCTGAAAACGTTAAAAACGTGCTTACCAATTCATTGCAACGCATTTTTAAAACCGATTTATTAGTCGAAACCATACAATTTCTTGTCTTGAACTCCCGCCATGGCTATCCGGGTTAGATTCTCGGTGGGGTCTGTTCACGGAATTTAGTACGTAGGAATCGTGCCGGACGATGCCGCTGGTCGGCGGGTTTTATCGGGGATATCCCGTATCCCCCGCCCTTTCATTCCGGCGCTGCTCCATACTCACCTCATGTCACCCCTCACCAGCGCTGAAGACCTAGATGTTTAGCGCTGACCAAAATATCTTCACTAACTCCCTCTTGTCTTGAAAAAAAAAATTAGTTATGACAGCATGATCTACAGGATGTATCAATACAGCGGCTACAAACTTTCAGGAGAGATGGAGTACACCCAGATGATAGGAACTCACATAGCAATACATGGTCGGAAACACTTTCCTGCGACACAAAGACATGTAACAAAGGACACGAATAAGATGAGAAAACACGTTTATTAATCCTCATACAGTTAAAATGCTGGGAAATATTTGGCTGGTGATGAAGATCAATGTCTCTTTATGTTCTTTCTTCTTAGCTTTCGGTTGAACAGGAAGACGCCCCTGACGTCTGCCATAATGCCGATAATTGTTACACTGTCTAACTTCAAGCCGGAAGAGAGAGCACGAACAAGTATCAAACAAACACAATGTAATGGTCGGCCCAAGATAATAATTGCAACTGCATCTAAGTCAAAGACAATAACGTGAGAAGCGAAGGTGAGCAGCGGCGTCTTTCATGTGAGTACACACGAACAATAACCTACCGTGTTTTGTTTGTGCATCGCATTTGAGAGTAAACATCGAATGTTATCTACATAGTGTGTTACTTACTGCTCCACGTAGATATGAAATGTGTGGTACGTTATAGTACAACATTACTATTAGCTACACAGAAAAATGGACGTGGTGATTGACATTCTGGTCTAAAATGCGATCCGGGTTCGATTCCCCGGATTTTCCATGTGTGGGAAACGTGGCAGACGTTGCTATTAAACGTCGAGTTTTCTCGGACTGCTCCAGTTGCTCCTTATTTCTGTCGCTTCTCAATTTCTTGGCCTCATCATTGCGTGTCATATTTTAGGGAGTGGTATAAAGGCGCTCAGACCGTTTATATATATATATATATATATATATATATATGCATTCCCTTGGCAGGCAAAAGGGCCAACCTCACATGTTACAAATTTTTTAGTAGAACGAAAAAAAAACTGTTCAGAAATTCAATTTAAAATAATTCCAAAAACCAATATTTAATATTGTAGTTGTAGAATTCCAGACCACTATGCTGTCTTTGGTTTCTCTCTACCTTAAGGGCCAGTAAATTAGTTAATGAACTAATACTAAAACTGAGATGTTGGCCCATTTACCTGCCAGGGGATGATATTATATATATATATATATATATATATATATATATATATATATATATATATATATATATATATATATAAAGGAAAAAAGCAGGGTACCCTTCACACACGATATTTGTTTGTTTATTCACTAAAAATTTAATAATTTCACGGCACAAGTGGACAGCTAATATTCTTTATTGTTGGATTCACGCAGCTACGGTACCACAACACCGCGTTTGCACGCTACTAAACAAACAAAGAAATACAAGAAAATCAACCTATCTGTTCTTTGATTTACAAAGAAACCCATGTCTAAGTTAACACTGACAAGTCTCTCTGAGGTCTCTGTCCCTTTGCGAAGATGACGGCAGAAGTTGGTAGCTGATTTCATACTCCCCACGACAGTTCCTTATCAAAAACGACTCGCAGGAATGTGGTACTGTTAATTAAACCCAGGTTGTGGACGCCAGAACGCATATATTGTGCCTCAGGGTATTATTTTACCCGATAAAATGGAACATGTCTATTAAATCGCAGTCACTCCAGTGTATCCGCGGGTAACCATTTCCTCCAAATCGATACCCAAATCTGACATTGTCGTGATTAATGTTGCTACCAGCCCAGGAGAAGTTGTATCTGTATCAGAAACAAATCCTAAAGCATCTCCTCTCAATATAACTTCATCCTAATTTAAATATAAGTACAGTCTACCGAACAGAAACTAACAACTGTTACTTTTGTGGAATATCTTGTATCTCGTCAGCTAGTTAATGGAAATACTCTACTACACTTGTTCTAGTAACGACATTAGTTTATATAGATTCTGCATGAATAGGAAAAACGTAATTCAGTAAAACTCAAGAGAGTTTCATACTCCTGGTTGACATTAAATCTATAAAATGATTATTCAAAACTTAGGTAAACCAACCCAAACACGCATATCACAAGAACAGTCGGTCTCCAGTAACGTCACTTTATTGCCGAGCAAAGAAAACTGACTGAATTATTTTTCTGGTGATTCTTGTTGTTAGGTACAGCGAAGTCGGTTAGGCGCGGTCTACGACGCGAGAGGTCCTGGGTTCGAATCCCGACACGGTGTTGTCCCTTCATCTCACTTCAGTCTCATCGGCTCTTAAGGGCGCCGGGCGGAACCGTGGGAATTTATGCCCAGCGTCAACATACGTATTTGGTTTGGTTGTGGCTGGTGGCAGTGTTCCTAACTACGGGTGTGAATTCCTTCTCCTCTGTTTCTCTCCACGTACATATGAGCTGACAAAAGAAGTGGGAGGAGTAAAGAAGAAGATAGCTAGTGAAGGTCAACACGCTCCTTACGTTTCAAACCCCATCTGCTCAAAGAGATAACACCCGTCGTTACAGAATATCAAGCTACCAGCTTTACTCTACAAACTTGGCGTTGTGAGAGCAGTAAAAATATTCAACTTTTCGATAACAACGCAAACAAAAACATTTGTAAGGTGTACTTAACAATTAACTAATTACATGTTAAATAAAAACAGTTACATATTTATTATAATATTATTAAAGTGTTGTTCAGTATCTACAGCTGAAACATTACATTTTTTAAGGTTCTTATCAAGGTTGGCTGCGTTTGAAAAATGACTAATCGCAACACGCTGCAACGCGGTTTGAGCGCAGGTAGATAAGAACCTCGACAGTATAAGGTAATGGTTTTGGTCTACAAAGTTTAACGTAACACATGAGTGCAAATTAAAAAGTAATAGTTTTAGGTCTATTGGCGCTAATACAGGCATGATGTCTAAATTCTATACATATTGCTCGATGTAGCAATAATCCTAATGAATATATATTTATGATATATTTATATATAATTAAAAAAAAACATTTACATTAGCACATTATAATATACTTTAAATAACAGTTCAATCTCAAACAGACAATATACAAATATACAAAATGAAAAACTTAAAGATCATAAAACCATAACAAAATAATTGTGCGTATTGTTGGATTCATTGATGCACTTTCAGTATGCATTATGGAATTCAGCGCTAATAACACATTATCTACCCTATTATTTTCAAAGTATCCGAACATAGCAAAAAAATCTAAATTAAAAACATAGTTAATGCCTTGAAAAACCAGTGTACATATATAATTTTATGTTCAACATGTTTACACTATTAAGTGCCGGTTTCACAAACGATTGAACCGAATGCTTCGAAATCACTGAATTTCGGTGACTCAAAATGTTAATCTTGGTTTGTATATTGTTGTTGAGGTTATGCACAGCGTAAGGGGAACACGATTCATAAGAAAATTATGTATGGGATTGCTCACTGCCGAAAATACTTAAAACGTACAATATTTTTAAAATTAAATTTAAATGCCTTTAAACCACTATATTTTTATTTAAATAATAAACAGTTTTGTTTAAGACAGTAACATTGTACTGCACGTCGCATTAGGCCAATATTAAAGTTACTTGCAGTTATCCTATAGCATATAAGACGTTTATAAATCATGAAAGATTGTTTTGGTTGTCAAAACAGACAATGGATGGCGAAAAATGGAATTTACCGAACATTAATACACTATTCTACAATTAAATTATATATTCGTTAGCTTTTGGCTTATGTATATAATTAAAAAATGTCTTTAATTAAACTGTAAATCATGAAAGTAAACGACAATACATTTATTATGCATTACATTTGTTTCCAATAACACACATTTAAAAGTTGTCTACATAATGAATTCCTACATAGTAATATAATATTTATATCGTGGGTTGGGGTGAAATTGTTAATTTAACATTTATAAAATAAATGCTATACTAAATCGCGCTCGCTAAGCTAAAATAACTATTTACACTATCTGCTATCGTAAATAATTTCCTTTGACGAATACTGTAGTCTCAGCATTTCAGTGGCATAGCTAGGATTTGCGAAACGAAAAAAAAAAGGGGGGGAGAGTTGACTTAGGAATTTTATGAAGGGACACCAACCATTCCATACAAGGGGCGCGGGTCCAGGCGCCGTTCCCCGGTAATTTTTTTGGATTTCAAGTTGTAATATGATGTATTTTTAGCAGTTTTCTTAATTAAATGTTGTACTAAATGTTGAATATTCTACAGGTAAAATGTTGTTATTTTTTAATGTGAAATTTTTCCAATTTTTTGTGGCTAAAGGAGACGAATTTAATAAGGAATACAAAGCATAACTTTAAAGTGGGAGGGTGGTCCGGGAGTTACTCCCCCGGCGAAATTTTAAATTTTAAGGTTGAAAAGACTGCTATTTTAGCAGTTTTCGTAACTAAACATTAAATATTCTAAACACCAAAATGTTATATTTCCTATTTACATTTTCCTAAAATATTATGGCTAAAATGGATTTTATAAAATAAATCAGATCACTCCTTTTGAGCGGGGCGGGGGTGCGTTGGTTCTCTGCTGGGAAAATTTTGAATTTTCAAGTGCATAGTAGTGCTATTTTGGCACTTTTCGCAATGAAAAACAACTTTGGCTAGAAAAAAAGTGGTGATCATTATAAAGAAACACTGACAATGTACTTTTAGTGGGGGGGGGAGGGGTCTTCCACGAAAAATTTTGAATTTGAAGGAGCAAGATAGTTCTAGTTTTGAAGTTTTCGTAACTAAACGTAGCATTTTCTACCAAGAATAATGTAAATAATTTTTAATGTGAAATTTAAAAAAATTTTGTTTAAAAATGGGAGGTTACAACCCTCAAAACTCCCATATTCCTATGCGTTCAAACTCAGTTCAAGTAAACCCAGAATGCTTGAACCCAATCGCGGTTCGTTCTATACAATGATCTCAGGTTCACATTTAATCCTAGATCACAGGATCTCAGATTAAGGGGCAGTTTCGAGGTATTACAATACTGAATTTCAAATAATACAGAACTTCAATATTTAATTCTATAGGTAAAAGTACTGACAATGGCACTCATCTGTTCATTTACAGGCCCACAGATATATTCAGGAACAACTTTGATCTGAACCGCATACTTCAGTAGTTTAACATTTTTACTCATAACCAAGTAGGTAATTTAAAAAACCTCAATCTTAAAAAAAAGTTCAAATGTGTCGACTTGGGCACAAACTACGTTAAAAAAACATTTCACATGAACATATTCAGGTATTACTACTGGGTTCCGTAACTTCCATGTTCCTTGGGTAGCGAGGATCAATTATCTCTGGAAGGAGACTTTCCATGTAAAAACGAGTCAGTTTCTTAATCATTTTTCCTTCCCAAAAAGTGTCTTTTTTTTTTTTCTCAATCTTTTGGACTAGTGATCCACGTGGTGTCCAGAGAACAAAATAGCAATACTTTTGATTTGTAATATGCATTTTCCCCTGTACTTGGTACATGTACACATGTTCTTCCTTTAAAATCATTTTGCCGTCTACAATGTTACAAAATGTAACTTTCTTCTCTTTGACTGCTTATTCTGGTGTTAGCTTTGAGGCTCCAGCAGGACATTTAACTTCAAGAATTTCATCAACTTCAACAAGAGCATCAGGCGATGCCGCGAGCCATGGGCAATCCTGATCGACAAATAAGCCACATCGAACTACCTACTCACCACTGTTAACTTTAAAATCCTCAATAGCATTTCTTTCATTTTCCAAACCATATCTCGTGGCTGCTGTCCCAGAAAACTTGCTGTACAAAATATTTACAACAGACTTACCTCGTTTGGTGGATGTCTTCATTTTACAAAATGTACCAAAGTGAGATGCTGTCAGTCGCTTGAGGCACTCCACTTTCCAAATAAGAGAATCACTTTGACCCTTGGTAGCAATTTGAAGATCATCTCAGTCTTTATCTGTTAGATGCAGGCTGGCAAGAAACTCCGCGGTCTTTTTCGCATAGACGTCTGGCTCCATGTCGGGCAATCCTACTTCAACACAGCCATACTCGCTGTCAGGACCTGACATCTGTAACTTCCCGCGCTTCAGTTTTTGTGGGTTGTCTATTCTCCTGCGCTTTCTTTTCTCGGCTGAACGTTCCCTACGCTGTATGTGAGCTTTAGTAATATTTCCAGGACTGTGATTTGTTAACCCTTTATGAATAAATTACTGCGTTTGACGGCCCGAGTTGTAAGCAATTACAGACAAGTCACTTCTGGTTTGATAACCTCCTCTCAAAGAAAAATTTACTCGCTTACTAGAAATGTACTTGCAGACAACATTATTGAAAGACTCTGCTGTATTGGTATTGACGTTATGTAAAAGACTTACAGCATGATGCGCAACAATATTTCGAGCTGCTATAATTTCTTGCCACATCCCTGCTTTCTTTAGAGATGGTACAAGGTTTTCTTCTTTCTCCTTAGAACCACTGCAGAAATAACCTCTTGACTCGCATCCTGTATGCTCACCAAATACGTGGTATGGTCCATTATAAATATCACGTTTCAGTTCTTCTATTTTTTTGTCGGTTGGTAAAT
>PNEQ01023806.1:0-15744 GCA_003012365.1 Medauroidea extradentata | reverse complement strand
AACCCGATGCGTTTGATGTCGTAATTGTGATAATTATCTGGCCCTTTATTGGTATGTGGTGGGCAGTTGACAGGATTTGAGAGTGTAAAATTGAACTGTGTGCATTTAGCACCCATTTGGATATAGGCTTAACATTGTAACGTCTTGTATATGTAAAGAAAAGTACCTGAATATAAAGTGGTGATAAGTGATCTTTCCCCGAGTTTTTCTTTGTTCAAGAATGCAGTTACCTTAACCTTGCAACCTACATCTATAAGGATAGGTAGGAGTGTTGTCGAGTCTTGCCCTGTTTGTGTGAGCTTTTCCGTGGGGTTAAGCCTTCGGAGTGTTTGTTTTTTTTTAGGCCTTCAGCTGAGTAGAGAGTATATTGGGCCATTAACGGCTCAAGACTACTATCTTTTAACAGCAGCACAAGTGCAATGATTGGAAATCGTAGGCCAGTTAAGTGACGTGACGTGGTCCATCAGTATAAACACCTGACTTTTGAAAATCAGAAATGAATTGTTAGAACCCAAAATAAAATGATAGCGAGCATGGTCGTGATCATTGACTGTTATGGAATGTGACAAAAGTATTTACGGAATTAAAATTGCTGTTGCGAATACAAACAAAGCAAAAATAATTCCATTTAAAAAATAATTACAGCACCAGAACAGGTAAATAACAATCAATTTTAGAAACTTTCTACCGTGAAACATTTTCTGCATTCTTGAATAATTTCAATTAATTTTATTTATACAAATAACTTTAAACATTTCCACTGGATCAACATAACCTAACTACGTCAACTACTGTACAGTACTTATGCCTACTGTAACGTGTAATATGTTTGATTATTATCTTAATTAGTAAGAAATGCACATAACAAAAGATCAGATACTTAATTAGTAAGAAACACACATAACAAAAAAAATCAGATACTTTACTGGATGTGAATAAAAATCTAACTACGTGTTCAGTTTATAAAGTTAGGCTTAGTACAAAAAATTATTCGTGAGGTACGTTCACTAGATAGGTAGTGTGCTTTTAGTTTCTAGACAGTGAGTTACATTAGTTTTCGTACTACCGGAAAAAAAATCAACTAACATTTTTTAAATTATTGGTGATTCGTTAATATTTTTACATATGATTTAAGATTTGATACGTTCTGAAAATGACTGATTCGCAGAACCATAGTTTTTAACATGTCAGGAGAAAAAATGAAGTAAAAGGGAAGGAATATTTTTTTTTTTTGGTTTGTTTTATGCAATCAATGAAAAGAATACCAGTAACTTGTAAACACTCAATGTTTAAATTTACTGGTCTGAATAAATAAAATTGAATAGAAATTATCATTTTACTGCTTAAAAAAAATTTATTCATGTTATTCGCAAGTGTGAGTACCCTGGTATGACAGAAAGCGAGGTTCTGAGATTAAACATTTTCCAGTATTTGCAGTGTTAAATAAGACTGATTGTCCAATCAAGGAAACAGTTTGTTTATTCGACTAGCACCAGTCGCCGCCCCAGAGAGCTATCCCACTACTAAATATGTTATCATTTTGCATCACTCAATTTTGTTTTGCCTTAGCTAATACTGCCATAATTGCTTTGGTAAGTGTACATTCATATACAGTTAAATTAGCACACGTTATTGCTATCAATGACAGCAAATACAACTGTTCTTATTTTGTGTGGCAACACAATGCAAACAGTGGAAAAATTACAATTTTTGCAATGTCATTTTAAGGATTAGTAGGTACAGTACTGTATTGCTTTTACGGAATTTAAACTGAACCAGAAAAAAATGGCATTATTAAAGAAAAATTAAAATTCTTGAATGGAATTATGAAATTCAACTTCTGTAGGTTTTATTTCTTCATGAATGCAAAAAATAAATTAAAACTTAAAAATATTGGTGCCTTGTATAAACTTGAAACACGCATTTCTTTGGATGGTTCATATACAGGTAAACCTCGCTGTAACGAGTATGGCCTATAACGAGACATTCACTATTACGAGAATTTTAAAATGTACAAACCGGCCGTATACGAAAAACAAGGTTAAAATATTTATTTACAACGAGCGAAGTTCAACGATATCGTTCGCTATAACGATAGGCCGGTAGTGATACATAATCGATACCTCGCGCATTCTTGCTGCAATATATCGCACTTGTGGCGCTTCAATGCGGCAATTTTTAAAGCTTCGGGCGTGGCCGCATAACTCGGCGCCGCATCACAGTGCGACAGATGCGAGAGAGAGGTGCTCTCGCTCTCTCGCACCTCTCTCTTGCACTCGTCGCGCTGTAATGCGGCGCATGCGCGTATCTGTTGAGTTTTGTACATGATCTGCTTTTTTTCACACAATGCTGTACTTATTTTGGATAAATTACTTGGCTATTTAGTTTAGTTTTCGAAATGGCAAGTGTAAGTCACTTGATATTGCTACGAAAATAAAAATTACTACAGAGTCCGAAGCGGGGAATGTCAGCAAAAGTGAGATTGGCAGACGAAACAATCTGCAGTCCTCTACACTGTTCACGATCCTTAAAAATGACAAAATAAAGGCTGCTGTTCTGCAGCAAAATGTGAAGACAGGTAGTAAAAAATTATGTGCTGCAGACCATTTTGATTTAGAGGATGTGTTGCTAGAATGGTTTAACCAAAAATGTTCTTCAGGTTTTTAAAAAAAAAAGTGTTTAAACAATGGAGTGACAACAAATAATGTAGTGGACGTAGTTTTGTAATATAATTTCACATTTTCACGATAATATGCAGCGCTCAGGTTTTTTTGTAAACCTTAACAGGATTTTAAGATAATATTTTTTCCATTACTATTTTATATTGTATTAGTTAAAAGAACAGTATTTTGTAGCACAATTTACTGTACAGCATTTCAGATATACCCACACTATTGCCATAGCTTTCAAAACTGTCACTACCATAATTGTTTATGGGCAGGCTGTGAATGGCGGCACACAGTCTAGGCCACGGCACAGCTTTATAGGTCACTGTAATGTACACCAGTCGCTGCTGGCATCGCGATAGCTGCATGCTGCGTAGCTGCCTGCTGGAGCGCGACATGAACAATGAGTGCGTGTGTGGGTTGGTGGTAGCAGCTGCAACCTTGAACCAAGCGGTGTTGCAATGCGTAGTCGCAGCAGTGTTGTCAAGCATGGCTAGAGACTAGCGGCCTACACTACAGCAGTTGCGACACATGCACATCACACACGTACTAGTTTGTTATTTTTACGCGGTGGAAGTAACCACGAGCGGCGGACTTTTGTGATGGGAAAGTCAAAGTACGTAATTATACAGCAGGTGTCCAATACAATCTTATGACATTTTTATTTTGCCGCACAGTTTGGTAACAGTCGCGTGCTTGGCATTTGGAGTAAGTTAGTGCAGCCTGGAGAAAGACAAATACTGAATTAAACACTATGACAACGAAAGCATTGGGTACAATTTAGTTGGCACCGGTAAGTAGAGTTATCCTTTAAAGTTTCATTGATTTTTTCTGCACCTCTAGGTACGTATATTTTTTTCTCAGTTGTAGGTCCCACCTGTTGATCTTCAGATATTTATTTAATAAAATGGGTGACTATTTCGAGATAAAATACGGCTTTCCTCTGTATTTATTTGGAGTATACAGTACATGTAGTAACAAAAGATTGCCAGGATGTACACTAGGGAAAACACATGTACTTAAGGAAATATCTGACTTTTTTTTTTTTACTATATTTGGCTATAGCGAGAATTCACTATAGCGAGAATTTTTTGAGCCATTTAGAGGTCTCGTTATAATGAGGTTTACCTGTATGTAAATACTGAATTGACCAAATTTTATAATGGATATCTGTATTGTCTCCACATTAAAATTAATTTTGAAAATTGTGGACAATATACTGCAGATAGTTGTACATTACACTATAACCCAAATTTTGCGAGGCCTCACTGTGGATGATAATGACCTCGGTATAATCAATGACTTTGCAAAATCATATCAGAGTTTCTTGACCACCAAAATATTTTAAATTTCATTAATATGGCATTTATTTGTGTTACTACAGCTTCAATCAATTCTAATTAAAATACTGTACCAGTGTTTAGCGCAGTTTTATCCCAAAATAACGGACAAAATATCTGGGGTGGGAGTTATACATCGAAAAAGAATGGAACAAAAAAAAGTGAAGTTGCAGTCAGAAATTGTTTAGCGGCAGAGTAAGGGGAAGAGAGAGTGTTTCTCACTTTCTCACTGCATGCTCCTCCCTCATTTCTACCCTTCCTTCTCTTTCTGTTGTGTGGGCAGTCTGCCTTCAGGCGAAGTACAATGTGCTCGTTTCAAATGACAGCTGCAGTAGTTTATGACAGCTTTTTCTAGTTCTTTTTTTATCACTTCATGACATGTCAGTTAAAAAAAGTAACCCCACACACCACATATTCCATTGTAATTGATACCAAAACTTATTTGTAATTAGTTTTGAGATTTCTTTAATTTTTTTTTTCAGGTTTCCGAAGATGGCCACGCAAAATTCAGTACTCGCAAAATCAGGGTTGTACTATAGTTACTTGTAAAATCTGTTATGAAATAATTATTTTTTTCTCTCACGCGTACAAGCATGCACACGTGCACACACACACAAAGCATTGACAGGAGTAGTAGACCGGCTTGGCATGAGCAAACCGCCATTTTCAAAATGTACTTTTCAATATGTTGCTAAAACATTTTTTAAATTGATTTTTGCCATATTTCTTATGTTTTTATATTTTCACTTGCCACTGCTACATTACAAATCATATTTTACCGCAGTGAATTTTTTTAAACCATATTCAATGTAATTTATGACAATTTTCTCAAATAATATAGTTATTTTTGGGGGTTCCTGAGTACATATCACTACCTTTGTTAAATACAGGTTTCGTAAGATTGGGGGTCTAGTGTACTTGCATCTAGGTAAATATGTACTGTATATTTTATCGTTTCAAGAACATTAACTGCTTTTGGGTGTGTACAAATGTGGCTTTTTGTTTAGTAAAAAAAATTAAAAACATGCAACTCAATTTCACGAAATCAAAGGAAAATGAAAACTAATTTTGTGAGAGTTTGATCTTAATGATAGTTAAACAATTTTTATAATGTTGGTTTCAATGCACATTTATTTAACTCTGAGAGATTAATCGTCAGCTAAATTTTATTGTATCACTAGTGGTCGTACATGTAACAGTACAGTAAACCCTCAATTTTTCGGACATCTATTTTGCGGACTTCGTATTTAACGGACAAACTCTGGCAATACAAAATCATTCCACCGTCGGGTCTACTTGTCACATGCAGCACAAGACCTACCTGGTTATTGTGCTTAGGTGACATCAGGCACGCGCACAGATAGCCAAGTGAGACGATAAGCAGGGCTAGTCGCTCATTGGTGGTTTGACGTGTCTAGGCATGAATGACTGTCGTGTCTACTTGAATTTTTTATGCAGTTGCTGTACATGCACGTTAAAGATTGTGCGTTTTATTTAAACGAAATGGCATCTACAACAGAAAAGGGTAATTCCATGACATATATACAAATGTGTGTTGCTGCATGATTTTTGATTTTCCTGAAACTTAGTTATTGTTCGCAACTACTTTCCCTAACAAGAACCCCAAATTTTTACATTTTTACTATCAATACTTTTTGAAATATAGCTAATTTTCTGTTGTAAGTATGGTGTAAAACCATCATTTTGGGGTATTTTTCGATACGCCATAACTTTTTTGTTTTACGAGCTACACACCTCGTACACATATCAATGGAAAGCTGATTGAATGAACATTTTTTTGGTTTCTTGACATAAGAAATTTTTTTGCCATCTTCACTACTTTGTAAATTTATGAAATTAAACAAAAAGTCTTCAATTTTCAGTAATTTAGATTATTAAAAATTTTATGTAGGACTTTGAGGAACAACTTGAATTTTTTTACTATGATTCATCCCTATGGTTACTTCGTGTGCCAGCAAAAGCATCAAGATACTCTCAGTCCCACACTGTAAAAAAAATTCCTGAAAATCGAAAATTTTGCAAATATGGCATTTTCAGGACAAAAAAAGCTAATGTGGGACCAACTTTAAAAATCTTAACTAATATGATTTATAAAGCTCCCGAGATACTCTTTAAAAGAAAAAATAGTTTGCTTTGTTACTTTGAGTACCAAAAAAGTTACAGAGCTTAGAATATGATGATATATGAAGGACTGTTGAAATGTTTATTTTTCAGTACAAAGAAGTAGGATATATAATTAATAATTAAGTACATGTTTAAAATATAGGTGCAAATGTTCCATGCTTGTTAAAATTAAATAACGTGAAATGGTGAGTACCTATGTTAAAATATTTAAGGAGACTTAGTGAAAAGTTGAGATAAGCAGAAACTCATTTCTGCGCTGTTGATGTGTGTTCTTCCCGTAGCTGTTGTAAGCTCCAGTGGGGAGAGTATTCTGAGAATGTGCTCCTTCTTCCTCCACACAGTGTCACTTGATGAAAGTTTGTAAGAAGTTCCAGGGCCATGGGGGTGGAAGAATTGTATTTGTAGCTCTTGATCCATGTGAAACACTGCAATTTCTGTTACGAGTCCTAGCCACCAATTGTTATTGTAAACACAACAAACAATCATTTACCTTTGGTACAATGGGAGTAATTTCTTTGTTGATAGGCACTATTTTAAATTTGGCAGATATAAATGTTTTTTGAACTTTAGGACTAAATTTATCCACAGGTACAAAACTGTGCAAGGTTCTTGTTTGTCCAACTGCAATAGCATTGTCAAAACGAGGCTGCAGAAATGTGTTGGTTTCTTTTAAATTGTCTTCAGTACAGTAAAAGAAAGTGATTCCTTTGATTTGTGATTTACAAAACTCATACATTTCTATAGGAGTTGTAATGCGATTAGTCAGTGTACACTGAAGACTTGCTTTCGTCACCAACCGCTTCACCGTACCCCCAACTCCATCACACATTTCACATTGTGAAATAATACACTTTTCATTATTTAAATCACAAACCATCTTACTCAGGACTTCTTTGTAATCAAGTTTAGTTTTTATAGCTGCAAGCATAAGTTTAACATTTTGGTGCATTTTACACACACACACAGAATGAGTACCAGCAGAACCTGCAAGTACACAATATTTTGGTCGTAACTCTGCAAATTTTGAGAATCCTATTTTAATTTTAGGACTATTATCTTTAAATGCAGAGTACATTTCCTTGAGGTTACCTAGCACAAGTCTTTTTTGGATGTTAGTTTTTACACCATCTTTTCTTACAGGTACAGTACAATCTTTCTTCCCAGGCATCAAACGACTATACTCGTCATTTTCGTAAAATGTTCGCACTTTCATGATGGTTAACTCGTCCAACTTTTTACCCACTTCTTTACTCAAAATATCAGGCAAAACTCCATCCTCTTTTTTCAGGTTATGGGTCAATTGAACTACGTACTGACTAGCATTAAATTCAGTCTGAATTTTTTTCATGCTCCAACTTTTAGGCAATAACCTGAGAATTCCTACTTTCTCTTTTGTAGTTTCTGCAGTTCTGAAATTTTTTCTAAGTTCCTCGATAAGTGATTTGTATTCACTACATAAATTTTGTAAATAATTGCAGTTTGTGTCCTCTTCATCTTGCAATGATGTTTCTAAATTGAAAGATTTTTGTAGCTTATCAGATACAACTGCAGCAATCTTAGACACCTTCTTTTTTAAAATTGGTGGTCTAGCACACTTTAAGAGTTTCTGTACTGAAGACAATTTAAAAGAAGCCAACAAATTTCTGCAGCCTCGTTTTGACAATGCTATTGCAGTTGGACAAACAAGAACCTTGCACAGTTTTGTACCTGTGGATAAATTTAGTCCTAAAATTCAAAAAACATTTATATCCGGCAAATTTAAAATAGTGCCTATCAACAAAGAAGTTACTCCCATTGTACCAAAGGTAAATTATTATATGTTTGTTGTGTTTACAATAACAATTGGTGGCTAGGACTCGTAACAGAAATTGCAGTGTTTCACATGGATCAAGAGCTACAAATACAATTCTTCCACCCCCATGGCCCTGGAACTTCTCACAAACTTTCATCAAGTGACACTGTGTGGAGGAAGAAGGAGCACATTCTCAGAATACTCTCCCCACTGGAGCTTACAACAGCTACGGGAAGAACACACATCATCAGCGCAGAAATGAGTTTCTGCTTATCTCAACTTTTCACCAAGTCTCCTTAAATATTTTAACATAGGTACTCACCATTTCACGTTAATTAATTTTTACAAGCATGGAACATTTGCACCTTTATTTTAAACATGTACTTAATTATTAATTATATATCCTACTTCTTTGTACTGAAAAATAAACATTTCAGCAGTCCTTCATATATCATCATATTCTAAGCTCTGTAACTTTTTTGGTACTCAAAGTAACAAAGCAAACTATTTTTTCTTTTAAAGAGTATCTCGGGGGCTTTATAAATCATATTAGTTAAGATTTTTAAAGTTGGTCCCACATTAGCTTTTTTTGTCCTGAAAATGCCATATTTGCAAAATTTTCGATTTTCAGGAATTTTTTTTTTACAGTGTGGGACTGAGAGTATCTTGATGTTTTTGCTGGCACACAAAGTAACCATAGGGATGAATCACAGTAAAGAAATTCAAGTTGTTCCTCAAAGTCCTACATAAAATTTTTAATACTCAAATCGTGCAGCAAAAAAAATAATTTTAATTTGTATATTTGTCGTGGAATGACCCAAAAGTTAGATGCCGATGTTTCTGTAGCAAAGATGTGTGCTGATTATGGTGTCAAGAAACAAACTGTGTCGGACATTTGTAAAACAAAAGACAAGTTGAAGAGTTATGTGTTGAAATATGATGTTGAACCAAAATGTAAAAAAGAAAGTGGCACTGTTGAACCCAGGAAACACACGAAACTTGCTACTGCATCTTCACACGAGGCAGTGTTTAATGTCGCCTCTACACAAAGCCGAATGTACCCGAATGCGAGTGTGTAGACGATCATTCGTCTATTGTTCGTACTCGCGCGGCGAATGTTTGTCATTCGCGCAGAATTTCGATCCATCTGGAATCTGTTTTTGTGCACGCATCAAAGGACGCTTGTCCAGAACACGAGTGCATCCCTCCACACATTCGCCAAACACAGTATAGTTGTTCACTGTTGAACGAGAAGCATGCGAGCTGTGATTTAAACGTCTGTACATTAGCGAAAATGACAGAGTGGAGTAATGAACTTACTTTAACATATTTACACGTGATTCATTTTGACATCAACATTCGCATTTGTCGACACGTTCAACGAATGTGAAAATGCGTATATTCGTTTACAAATTATTAGCCAAAACATTTGTAGACACGTTCGGCGAATGTGTAGACGCGTACATTCGTCCACAAATGATTCGCCAAAACATACAGCGATAGTGTAGAGCCGCTATAAGTGGTATGTTCAACAACGCTCATGTGGTGTAAATGTACGAGGACGAATAGAGATAAAATCTGCTGCGGACAAAGTAGCCCAACACATGCCTATCTAACGCTCAGCATTTCCATCCCTTCCCCTTCAGATAGAGTCTCAAGGATGGCGGCTAGATTATTATCTCACAGACACGGTATACGATACTGCGTCGGAACGCACACAGTGGTAGTTTAGCTGGACATTTTTCATTTGTGTTATACATTTAGTAATTAAACCATTTAGGTACTGTTTTGTGAAATACAACACAGTAGCCAAGTTCACGTGTTACATGTTACTGTGCAACGTAACATGAAACCAAGCTGATAGGAAGTCTATGCTTCCTTATATCCCTCTCCATCTACTCTTCCCTCGCCCTCCTCCCTTGGTTATCTCAATGAGCCGACAAAGGCGCATGCTTATCTTTCTACTCCCGTCAGTCATCACTAACCTTCCCCCTCGCCTCCAGCGATTTGACAACAAACACGCTGCATTGCCTCGTGTATCACACTGCTAGGTATCTATCGGCTTGCTGTCTATTTCCGTGTGCAGATTTTGGTACTTTGCAATTTACTGGACAGTCTGATTTACCGGACCACACCTCCCCCCATTCAGTCCAGTAAAACGAGGGTTTACTGTAGTTTAGAAATATTCCTGCTAAACAGGCATGGAAAATCAAATTTACAGCAGAGGCCTGTAAACATTCTAAAGATGAAGTTAGTAAACTAAATACATAAACTTTTGATAAGAACTCAAACGTTTGTGGAAGTTAAGAATTTTTTTTTCATTAGCCTTTCGCTAAATAATTTTCTTACCGAAACCAAAAATGAAAGTCCAATATTTAACATTGTTTCGTTTGTAATTAATTTTTGCACAACCGTAATTGCTTTATTTTACTTTTAGGTTCTCTGAACACACTTAAAATTTCAAAAGAAGACCCAAGAATTGAATTGGGAATGAATAACTGTTTTGAAAGAATCACTTTTAAAATCATAAAAATACAATTAAGCAATTTACCAACTACTAATATTAAAAAGCTCACACTCACCTGTTAACTGAGTCACTAACAGCACTTGTAACTGATGGTGTGTCCCGTGTGATACTGGGATCTGGGGACTGTGGTTGGAACATGTTATGGGGGGTCCCAGGATAGCTGTTCATTATTCCAGTATTAGTACTTCCCCAACCAGGCACATGGGTTACTAACAGTGGCTTCACGTACCCATTGTTCGATGTTGGTTGATTTTCTAGCAGCCAACAAATCAGAAACACAATTCTGCATTTCTAACTGTAAGATTTCTATAATATGCATACTTGAAACTACAGGATCATATAAATTATTTACAATTTTATTTACTTAAATTAAGCTACATATACTATTTAAAATACTTGGTTCGGTTTTGCAAGATGAATATTTGGTTTACTTTAATGATATTATGATGCACTATTACACAGAAGACAAGATAAATTTAAATACTTTCACTATGTAACAAACTACATGTTATGTACTACAAAAGCTATTAATTCATAACCCATCAGAAAATATGGCTAACTGTAAGCTGTTTTGAACCAAATACATCAAAAAAATCCAAGGTGAAAACTAACAAAAAATTAAATTTTGAAAACAAGTGACTACCAGCGTACGCTCCAACTCAAGGATAAAGTTTATACCTAAGTCCGCCACTCTTCTCCACAGTGCGGAGCCCACTCAAGCAGCACCAGCAAAATTAACTGTCAATCTTATTGCAATATCCGTCTTTTTACCCAATATTTAAAACTAAGGCCAATATAAAAATTAATAAATAATATCAATACACTCCGTAACACATTACCAAATAATATTAATACACTTTGTAATACATTGCCAAAAAAATATGTTAAAAGAGAGAGAGAGACTGTGTGTGTGTGTGTGTGTGTGTGTACGTGCATGTGTGTGTACGTGCGTGCATGTGTGTGTCAGAACATTTAAAAAAAACTAAAAGGAGTGGAATACCAACCACTTTCTAGAACGCCTCAGACATTTAGACTCCACACCGCAAGATGCCTACCTGGTCACCATAGATGTCACATCTCTGTACACCAACATTCCCCATGCATCTGGGCTATCCACCATAGAACATTACCTTAACCAAAGAACTTCGAACAGCAAATCATCTACTGCTTTTCTGGTGGAACTAGCAAGACTAACACTCAGCAACAGCAGCTTCCGTTTCATAGATAAACACTACCTCCAGATCATGGGCACCCGCATGGCCCACTCTTATGCCAACCTGTTCATAGGCAGACTAGAGGACAACTTCCTCAGTCACCAGCCCAACCAACTATACTGCTCTGCTGTATCTCATCAGATACACGATTGATGACATATTCATGATATGGACCTCAACAGAAGATCAGCTAACCCACTTCCTAAACAGCTTGAATACCTATAGTCCACTTAACTTTGCCTGGTCATTTTCCAAAAACACATTCAGTTTTCCTAGATGTCGAGTTGGCACTACACAATGGCATCATTCACACCTCAGTACACACAAAGCCAACAAACAACTCAATAACTTCACTTCAACAGCTGTCACCCATACCATGTCAAAAAGTCACTACCTTACAGCCTTGCCACCAGAGCCAATTGCATATGTATGTTCCATTCGCAATGACCTCAACAAACAGTACCAACAAATAGCCAAAGCTTTCACAGACAGAGGCTACCCAAAAACAAATCCAATGAGCCAACTCCTATACCAGCAATACTACCGATGCTAAAAATACAGAAATCCCTCTGGTGGTAGGTATAGGTCATTCGGAATAAAGTGAGCACTAAAGATTTAACATTTGAAAAAACCACTATACCATTACTGCATATTAGTCAACATTAACAATAGTTACAATATTGTTTGTATGGTTGGTAACGAATAACTGCATATAGTTTGGTGTATTTTTTTATTTGAATACAGCATTAGTGAAATAACATAAGATGTAATCGACCTCTCTGTATACCATATGCTTTAAAATATTTATTTACGCTCTTATTGATATACCTACTGACTGTGTAATTTCACTTGATTAGAGCCACAACAAAGTGATGAAACCGTCCGCTGAATTCAAAACAGCCGTTGACACACTGCCGCTAACGCTTGCTCCACAGACGGAGTTCAAAATTCCTCCGACAGGTGGCATCAGAGTTAGGTTTTCGCCTCTTCGGCTTCGTTCCGCTCGCTTGAAAGCGAGTTGAGTCAGGAGTGTATTTGTCCGTTGTGTAATAAATGTGGGTTTCTAATGAACACGTTCATAAACAGTTACTTCTAATACTTTTGAATATCATTGCTAATCTTTTACGTTATACAATCGCCAGCCTGAACGTGTGGAAATAGAAATAACATTTCTTTATTTCTGTTCCACTCGTTAAGAAAATACGTTTTTTATTGTTGTTGTAAAATGTGTCGTCGTCGTTCGTGGCAGCATGCTGAACAGAACTTGAATTCTTGAATTGCGTGGGTCGTGTGTGTTTATAGTGGTGCTTTTGAATTACAAATTAATATACTACTCATAAGAGTTGATGAAGAGAAAACAGTGCCATAAAACGTTAACTCGCAGGTATTTGTATCTAATATTTATATTACTATTGAGTATACTGTAGCATATATACACAGCCCATTCATTTAATGAGTACATGTTGCAGATAACATTTATCGGGGCAGTGTAATGTAAATGTAAACATTGTACGATCCTATGTAAATAAAAGCACATGGCAATGTTTATGTTTACATGCAGCGGAAAGATATAAATTAGCGAAAAATAGAAAAAAATCAGGGCTTTTTTGAGTGTTCACTTTATCCCGAATCACCTATACCATATCATGAAGGCCTAGGCAAACTCCGACCCATTTTCAACTCAGGCTACAAAATCTTGTCCTGCTCACCACAAACCCAAAACCTTCTTTCCACTCCCACCTTCCTTTCCACTCCCACCTTCTACAGCTACCAACACTACTACAAATATCAAAGGTTCTCATCCCTGCAACAGCTCACATTGTGGCACTTGTGCCCTCCACCAGCCCTCTACGTCATTCAGAATCAGGCAAACCAACCACATTTACCCCATCCAAGGCAGTTATAATTATGCTACCAAGAACTTGATCTACCAGCTACACTGTTCAGACTGTGATGCTGAATATATTGGCCTCACCACCAACACTCTGAGACAAAGAATGAATGGTCACAGAGCAGACACCAGATAAGCCATAGGCCATAGCAGGTAAAGACACCAACTCACAGACTGCACATGCAGCCCACCATAACAAGGACTTTGACTCACGCTAAAGCACTAGAGTGGTGAGGGCCCTGCCACATACAAGCAATAGCTCTTAACTCAGATGATGGGAACCTGCTCATCAGTATATCACCAAATCCAGGCAACCAGCTGGTCTCAATATAAGATAACATCCCCAGTCAGTCAACTTTCTACTACCATTGCACTCGTATATCCTCATTAACCTCTACGGATCTCTTCTACTTGACGCTTTGGATCTCCCGTCTCATATCAGTTCAACAATTGGCCACTAGGTGCATCAGCATCGGTGCATCGGCAGCCACACCGCAGTCAGCCATTTCTCTTTGCCAGAGGAAGATGCTCTAAGCAGCGAAACGTCTCGATACGCGCTTCTGCGATTATGTGTAGTCCTATTTTCGTGTGTATCTGCCGAGGACTAAAACATGAGTACTTGTACTTCTGTCTTTTGTACATACTTAGAGACAAGTATTATTCGCGATGCGCGAAATCGCGAAATTTTTGGCGAAATATATGTATAATAACATAAAAACGCTAAATAATCTATTACTTAAAGAAATCGCGAAAAAAGTACCGAAATAAACGTGTAAATACAGCAATACGTCCGATTTCGATTAATCGATTGTAGCAGTTGACGTTCAATCGATTGTTGACGGCTCGCGATAATATCTCGTAAGTTGACCGCTAGATTGTGTCGAGTGTCGACTGTCGTTACCGTAATCGTCGGTCGCGGTGCTACAAAATGGCGTGCACCGAGTAGTTCGACGTTTCTTGTTAATTTTGTAGTGCGAGTTTATTTTAAAATGGTTGTGACGGTAGGTTTGTATTACTCGCGCTTGACCTAGCGTCTCTCGCGTCTCCCTGGAGTTGGTGGAGTTGGAATAATGTTGACCCAGGACAGAGGGAATTGTACTCTTAAAGGACAAAGAAAAACGCTTTAGTGCGTGCATGCATTTCTTTTTTGTGATGGCCGAACTAGTAGAAGTTATCAGGAATATAATAGAGAATGAAGAATCATCATGTACGAAATAACTAATAACATTCTGCTGTAAATAACACCATTCCTCCATCATCGGCTATATTCTTTCCATCATTTTCCAACGTTGTTTGGAATAATAAGTAATTCTCATTCATATCACTACGAACGTTAACAGACCACGATGTAGCAGACTGGCGTGAAAACGTCTAGCAGACGATTTGCCCCCGCAACTCTACCTAGCGAGGTGGAGCGGCGGGAGCATGACCTACTTGACCTGGAGGCGCTTGACCTGGCGAGTAAAACGGACTCCCGCCATATTGTTTCCGGTAAGTAAAACGCCTAGGAGTGCCCCGGGAGCTGAAAGAGCAAAAAGAGACGCCAGGTCAAGGCGAGTAAAACAAACCTGGTGTTTGACAGGGCGGCTGAATTTGCGAGTGAAGGATTTTACGTCTTTGACAGCGCGAAAAATATCCTCATGTGCAAATATTGCAATGTGAGAATAGAGTGGCAACGAAAGGACACGTGCGTGAAACATATCAAGAACAGTGCCGGGCACAACAAAAACAAGGAAGAAAGTCAACAATCCGGTGTGACAAAACGGCAAATTTCACTAGAAACGGTAGTTTCTACAGCAAAAGAATCTAAAGTCGACAAAAATGAATTCATAATGTCGGCAACTCGTGCTTTTATAGAAGCAAACATTCCGATTGAAAAATTGGATAACCCTAAACTTTGTCAATGGATGAACAAATATATTGAAGGTGAGATTTTTTATTTATTTATGCAAGACGTTTTTACAGTTTTGTACATTAAATTAGCAGATAAATGTTGCGGCACAAATATGGTTAGTAGGCCGTCCTACCCATTCTTTTGAACAAATTTAGGTCTACTTAAATTAATTTGATATTAAAGCTTATTGAAGTAGTCTTGAGTGTGTAAGAGTGCAACATTTATTGTGGGAATCATTAAATTGCACAAAATTTTAATGGAAATATGAAAGCTAT